>JAYMTO010000223.1:0-14424 GCA_036898065.1 California macrophylla | reverse complement strand
TATTATAATTTTTAGCTTTTAAAGTTAATTTAGGACGTAAAATTATGAATTTTTGGATAACGGGTCATGAACCGATCCGCCAGCAAACCGAGCGGATCAAATCCGCGCGGATTTGATGTCTCTTTAGGTGGATGACGGATTGAAATTTAATGATCCGCATTATGACGGACGGATGAAATGAACTGCGGGTGGGTTAGATAACCGCCCACCCACACCCCTACCCCTAGCTGTGGCAGTTAGTGGAGGTGCAACTCGGTGGGGAGTGACTCAGTGGATCACGTGATATTCACATGCGTAGATCAAGTTTTATATTTTTTTAGTAGCAAGCAACCACAACTAGGGTTTAACTAGAATTGGATTTGGGGGTTTATCATATTCATAGCCGTTTGAATTGAACAGTTCAGAATTTCTACTGAACCTCTCTGCAAATCAGCGCAGAGACTGAGAGAGAATATGTGTGATAGGGAAAGGGACTCCATGGCCTCTCTCGTTGCTTCACTCTCGCAAAGCTTCCGGCAGGTACCTCCGGCGGCTGTTCCGGCGATTCTGGATTGCATCTTGGCATCAACGGCCCTATCTCCGTCGTCGCTTTTCTCCTCTCTGCTCGATGCCTTCTCGGCTCTCACCAAGGTTTGTGCATACAATTCAGTGAAAACTGTACGTTTTATTCTCTGTTCTGTGTAATTTTAATAATGAAAGTTTCTTTCTTTAGCTTATGGCGGATTGAACTGGGTTTGTTTGTTTCACTCAGGATGTTATGAAAGAGGAAGAAAAATTGGATTCTGATCAGTGTAACTATCTGGCATCGTTGGTAGGTGCACTTTGTCATCTTCTGATAAAATCTGGTGAGTTATGTTCCTCAATCTAGTTTGCATCTAAATTTTCTTACTAATTACTCTTTTCGCCCCAGTGGTCCTTTTGAATATATGCAAACATAGTATCTAAATTATAGTGTTTGACTTTCCACCTTTACCCCATGTGCTCCCAGTCCCATATGGTCACTACTCAAATTGTTACAACTAACCTATGGAGATGTATTATTATTAATCCATGCTTAACTAACTAACTAACTAACTAACTAATTAACTAACTAACTAACCAACCAACTAAAATGGGATTTGAATACTTATTTTGGGCCGAGGGAGTATTCCTCCAAATGCAACTGGATATAATCTAATAAAGCCCGTTCAAATGATAATTTATCATGTGATTGGAGGTTTTTATTCACTCCAATGTCTCTCTCCTAATCATCTCAATGTATTCTGTTGTCTTTTTGGTTGAGTAGATTGTGTACCAGGAGTTTGACTTCCTGCACGAAGTGTAATCAATTCTTAGTATCATTGTAAGCAGTTCATAAGTGACCTCAGCAGCCTGCTGTTGAGGCATGATGATGTATCACCTACACATTTTAAATTATTACTTAAAAGTGAAGACCTTTTACCCTAGCATATCTGTTAATTGTCAGGTTTCTCTATATCTTTTCTCTTCTACTTTCATTATCATTTTTGTAAATTTGAATTTCTTGATTGAATTTTCTTTGTAGGTGCTGTTAATGGTGATTTGCAGTTGTTTATTTGGAAACTTTTCATTCCATTGATGCGGATGGCACATGTATTTGATCGCGAATTGCTGAACCAGGTAATGCCATAATGACATAAGCGAGATTTTTTTCATGTTCAGCACCAACTTGAACAATTGCTTACTATTTATATTCTTTTTGCTTTGCATGGTTTTGGTCTCAGATTGCAGAATCATTTTTCAGTGTTGTTATTGGGACTGACAGCTGGGAGGTTGTAGAAGCAGCATTGGTGCCCTTTTTCCTAAGATCAGTTGGTCTTACTATAGGTATATGTCAAAATGAAGAATCAGATATATTTCAGTGGAGCGAGTGCTCAGAGTTGCGAGGTTCGCATGATCTGGTAATCTTGGATAAGGAATACATATTATCTTTGTCTGAGTCTTTTCCATTGCCCATATCATGCCATATTTTAACCTTAACTCTGGATGCCGCTGTAAGGAGTCATCAAATGGGTTCAATCTCCAGATCAATGTCAACATATGGGTGTTATGCCAACAAGTTTGCTATTAAATTGCTTTGGCATCTTTGTAATATGACTGAGGTGTTACTTCTTCAAAGTTCGGAACATCGGTCCTGTACACTCATCTTTCTCCTCCCAGTCATTTTTAAAGCATTCATTTTGAATCACTCTTTTGAGATTTCAATTCATGGTCAGACATGCATACTGTCCAGGTAATATGCTACAGCTTACTTTCTCATTTGACCCATTAGTTTTACATAGTTGTTACTGTACACCAACTTTGTCTTATTGACTTCCAGGAATTCCTTCCTCGTGAAAATTTGGCGGTGCTGTAGAGCTCTGTTTTCTCTCGGATATTTGGAGAGAAGAGATGCTTATAATGTACTCTCCCTGTATCTCTCTTATTTCTCCAATACAGATGGGTGTGGAGATGCTGATGTGAATGATGGATTGGAAGAATTTGACCTACGATCTGAAAAAGATTTTTGGGATGAAATTAAAAGAGGCTTGGTACTTCAACATAAAATCCTTACATTTTCTCGTTAATCCAGTTTCTTATGCTTATAGAAATAGCTGTTCAAGTCCATACAACTTGTGTCATGGGTTTTTGTTTAATCAAGGGCAGGTTTTTCTGTCAGGTTGATAAGGAAGGATTAGTGAGAAAGCAGTCATTGCATATTCTAAAGAACACATTACGCTTTAATGGAGGAAGGCAATTCCAGTCAGGTTTTATAGATGGAAGCTTGGATGACAGAAGTTCAGATCCTCATGGTCGTCCGACAAAGAGGGGGATATGGGCTGAGAAGGAAGCCAAGTCATTAGGTGTAGGGAAAATATGCAGATCAGATTATCCTTTTTTGAACAGCCAGCACCAGTGGGAAGCATTCTTTCTTCTATATGAAATGCTTGAAGAATATGGTACTCACTTGGTTGAGGCCGCTTGGAATCACCAGGTGTTTAATTGTTTATTCTATATTGTTATGGTATTCCCATCACCTCTTTTGCAATATGAGAGGGCCAAATGTTGCCTTTTTATACTTTGTACAGAAGAAGCATTATACGGTTTCATTTAAGTAGTATTTTTTGGAGTTGGAAAAGATACTAGACCCCTGCTTACTTCAACAATATATGCCTTGCATTCTGATAAAGCAGTATGATGCCATGTAGTCTTTAGTCAAATCCTCTAAAGAAAACATTCCCCTAAGTAAGATTTTTGCATCATAACTTACTTTTCAGGTCATTCAAAAAGCGGAATCAATGGTTAATTAGAGTCAATTAACTTGCACGACTTAACAACTAAATAAATGTCATTCAGGAAAAAACAAAACAAAATGAAGAAATAAAATTACCCTAAATAACTTATTAGTTGATGGGATGCATATGGAGAATTTAAATTTGTGTCTATGCGGTATGCATGGATTAAGACATTGTCAATTCTTCATAGCCTATGTGCTAATTGCTAGTGCGCTCTTGCAGATAACCTTGTTGCTTCAGTGCTCTGTTACACTTCCCAACTCCATAAGCTCTACTGATGGATTTTGTCAAAATGAGATGGAAACTTCTAGTGAAATCTTTAACTGGTTATCAATTTTGTGGGAACGAGGCTTTTGTCACGATAATCCACTAGGTATTGCGTGTGATTGTTTGAGCATGTGATTATGTTAATTCAGAGGCGGTAATTTTGTGATAAGGTTAAATTAAGACATGTGTTTTTGTTTGCTGGGCCCCTGTTTGGTCACGCTTAATGCAGTTAGGTGCTTGATCATGCAGTCTTTTTTGGAGATCGAGTGGAAGAACTATGGAAATTGTGCAGGATATGTGCCTGAAAGTTTTTTACTTGGTCCTTTCATTCAAGGGTTGAATGACCCTGTACAGCACAAAGATTTTGGTTTGTTCTCGATTTCATCTGTACTAACTCCACATTTCAAGCATATTTATTTGGTGACTTGATTGCATTCGTTTTTATGCTATGCATTATTTTTCTGGATACAGTAGTTGAAAGACATACTATTGCTTTCTTTTGTGGACTATTTTTCATTTTTTCTTGGCATCATGTGGTGTGATTTACCATGATTCATCTATTAGAAGTATAAATCAGTGGATGATCTGAATCAATTGTAAATATTCATGCCTTAAATTTGGAAACCATTTTTTTTACTGTTCTTATGCTTATACAAACAACTTGTTAGATTTTTGTAGTTTAATCAGATACTGCTCCGAGTCTATTTTGGGACAGAAGAAGCTTGTTACTAGTTGATTTACTATGAATTGCATATGGTTTAGTAGAATCGATGAATGGGGAAAGTGATTCTCATTCCCTTTCCCGAGGTTCTCTTTTAGAGACTCGGGTCACACCAAATCACATTCCTTACAACCAAACAACACATGGCATGCTCAGAAAGCAAGTGGTGTTGCTTGATTTTTAGGCATTAGTAGCTGCATTAGTTTGGCATTGTCTCCTCCGTCTTTCAGTTGATTATTCTCCACACATTTAGTTCCACTAGCATATGCACTTTCCCATTTTCTTCTGCTGGTAGTTATTTTCTCCGCTAGTAGTTTATCTTATTTATATTTAAAGAGTAGTCATGGAATGAAAAATGGAAGGGAAATAATTTATCAAAACCGAAAGGTATCAAGAGATCCGGAGTTCTCTCGTTAATGGAGGATTAATCAAGCTCTCAACTTATTCACATTCACCCATATTTTGATCCCAAACTCGGACTGTAACATTCTATTTCATGTCAGTATGTCTCAATGTGCTAGGACTCACAAATGAAAAAAACAGTGATATTTCATTGATGTAAGCTTTTCCATAATTAAGATCCTCTTGGTTGTGATTGGTCTCATGGTAGTCGGTTTTACACCTGTGCTCCATGTATTGGATTAAATCTATTGGAGGCTAGAACTTAATAATATATTTTTGCTTCTTTAAAACTGCTTTGTTCTGTTAAACTTTCCTGTAATTGTTAGGCCTGAAGATAGTTCTCCCTTATTTCTATCTCTATCACTGCTTCTCTTGTCCTTGTACTAGGGCTTTGCCCCGTTCCATGTTCTACTTTATTCATCATTACTTTACATGAGAAGAAGTACCTTTCTCTCTCGTTCCTTCACTAAGGTGATTTTGCTCACTTGTTGTCAGCATAGTGAGGAGAGTATTTATTAATATATCATGTGATCTTAAATCAGGTTCTAACTTCTTTTGTTCCTCTCTTTTAGGTGTAAGAGGAGCTTACTCTTCCAGGACAATAGAAGGTGCAGCCCAGTTTTTATGCCACTATACAGGTTCTCTGAATGAGAGGTATGCATGAATGTGCTTGATAAGAAGGGAAAGTAACTAATAATCAATGATGGCGAAAGCTAATTGCATATAAGTTTGAGAACATAGCGCAAATCCAAAGTCGATCACTGTATGTTTGGGAAATTGTGCAGTGATTGACATAGGTTGATAACTCGATGTGGTTCTTAATATTCTGGAAAGTTTATTTTTTAAATCAGTTGTTATATTAATTAGAAACGGTTTATATATCCTCAAGTTAAATGACAGGAGAAAACTTGGATTTTTAAGAAATTTAGCATCCCTTGCTAAACAAAAGTCTTTTGGAAGAGCTGGACTGGTATCCCTTGTTGAGTGCATTGCTTCTGCTGCTCGCGGAGTTACTTGTGTTAATTGCAGTGAAGGAGAATTGTGCTTAAATGCTTTCACCAATGTGGTCCAAGTGGAACTTGCCCCAGAAGATTTCTCTTGTGATGATAAACGAGACTTTCTGGATCTGTTGAGATTTATTATTGAGAGCAGCAAACAACATTTCAATCCTAATTATCGTCTTCGAGGTCTCTAGTTACTTAGCTGGCTACGTTATGTTGTTCTTCTTTCAGATATGAAACATGTCGAATGTTCGTGCTAAAATTGTTAAAACACAACATGACTAATCAAATGGTTTTCTTGCTGCTCTTAGTTTGTCAGAAAGTTCTGGAGGCTGCTGCTTCCTTGGTGTGTATTTTTGATGTACCTGTTGAAACATTTTTGCTTTTCTCTGCGACTCTTCCACAGGAATTTACTGATTATGGTGGTAAGAGATCTATCTCATCTCATATTGCTCTATATTTGCTTTTGTTTCTAGTGGTATCCTCTACTGGTTTTGCTTATGTCAGCTATGGTTGCTAAACAGCTATGAAAAATCTTATGTCAATTTTCTGCAAAGCTAGTAGGAATGCTTTTACATATTGGCACTTTAAAATTTATAGTTGATCGTCCGTTTGGATGCCAATGTAACATACACAAGTGCCTATCTCTGTCTTCCAATTGTTGATGTATAAAGTCTCACATTGAACAAAATAGAAAAAAATAGTTACATATAAGGGGAAGAACCACATTCAACTAATAAGGTTACCATTTAGATGTGAAGCTCTATACGCAGTCCAGTTTTAAAAATTCTACATGTATCTTAGCCTCGTTTGGATTGTGGGCATTTTGGCCATGTGTCATGTTTGTCACCTCCCTTGTGGTCTCTGACCCATATGCATATGTGTTTTGTATCATGACCCACATGTAGAAGTCCAACCCTACATGTGAGGTGAAGTGGTGAAATATAAAAGGAAGAGTCAAATCCAATCATTAAGGTTGACCTTTTAAGGTGTGGAGCTCGATCCGATTTATGTAGTCTGATTTTAAAGTTCTACACAAATTGTTAAACTTACTCCAACCCAAAAGCTAAACCTATTAGGCGGAGGACCCAATTAGTCTATCAAGTGGTCACCAAATCCACAATGGGACCCTTAGCACTCCCCCTCACGTGTAGGTAGGACTAAACACGTGTAGGTAGGACAACACAAAACTTCTGGTATCTGGTCTCCATTTTGCAGCTAGAAGTTAGATCAAACTGTGTCATCTCAAAGAGATATGGAGGCCTTCATGAAGTAGAGGCACTCTTGTCTCCTGTGTCCTTAAGTTTTTTCATTGTGATTTCTGGCTTCAAACTAGCCACTGATGTAATGTCTTATGATGTAACATCTACTCTTAACCCCTTCTTGGGGTCTTGAGGCTTTTAATAAAATCATTTTGCTGATAAAAAAAACACAAAGGCCATCACATGTGGATCAAGAATATATGAATGATGAGATCAGATGCTCAATACCAAACTAAGCTCTGATTACCCTAACCTAATAGTTTAAACTATAGGGTGGAGGACCCAACTAGCACATCTAAGCGATCACTAAATTCACATTCTTGCAATCAATAAGAAAAATATTCTTGACTTCTAACTCTAGAAATTTCGGTGTAGAGTTTATACTTCATAAAGATCTCTCTTTCATTGCAGGTGCTTTACGAGTACAAATACAAAAATGGCTGTCGGGGTGTGGTAAAAAGCATTGTGTTGCTAATTGCTGCAGCTCTGATATTAAAATTCTGAGGATTTTATTTGACTTCCCTCAGAAGTTTATAAGCTGCCAATATTCCGTTGATGCTTCCATTACTTATGATGATGAAGATGTGGATGCATGGGAACTTGAAGCAAAAAGATGGGCAAGAGTGCTATTTCTTGTAACCAGGGAGGAAGATGACTTGATACCAATATTGAAGGTTTGCCTTCACCTTCCCATCTCCTCTGCTAATTGTGATTTCTCTTAACTTCTCCGTCAGTTTATGTAGTTTCTGCTTTTTTATCCTTATTACGTGTCTGTCTGTGATTGTTGGAAGTAATGAGTAGTCAGTATCATATAAGTATAAGAGGCAAACCCAATACAATAGTATCCAAAGGTCCTGCCAATTCCAAAATTCTAATGGTTTTCTTTATTAAATATATTTGAAAATAAGTTCAGTTACACGGGTTAGATGATAAAAAAGATATTCATGTGATGAATGGGTGCCTTCAAATTAGCTTATGAAGAGGTAGAAGTTGTCCTAAGCTATGGAAGTGAGATTAGCATCTTATATTGTTGCTACCATTAAAGTATAAAGTCTTACATTGAATAAAAATAGAAAAATAATGTATATATGGAGGAAGAGTCAAACCTAATTTTTATGGTTAGCCTTTTAGTTGTGTGCCCCAACCCAATATATGTGGATCAAGTTTAAATTTTACATGGTAACAGAGCCACTTTGATATGTGCTTGTGAGCATTATTGGTCATGTAGCCCGTATATCTCCTCCCCCTATGCCTCCGCTCCATATGCAAATGATTTTTTTTCCTGTTATGACCTATGTGTAGAAGTGCAACCCTACATGTGAGGGGAGTTTTGAAGTATAAGATCCCACATCGAATAAAAAAGGAGGGTACATTTTAAGGGAACAGTCAAACCCAACTATTAAAGTTGACCTTTTGATTGTGGAGCTCAACCAGATATATGTGGCCTAATATTAAATTCTACAGTATACCACATTTTGCCAATTCTCGAGGGATTAGTTACTTCATAGTTTGTCCATTAGGAGTTTTTTTTCTGTTGCCATACAGAAATATGCACATTATTATAGTTTTTACAATTTAGTATCACATTGATGGTATTGTTTGATAATTGCTTTCTGTAGAAGGGTCTGACACCTAATTTTGGACCTGCTTGTGCAGTTTATTCAGAATCACAGCACCAATATCTGCAAACAGAATGCACATCCAGATTTCTTACCAATAAAATTAGTGATCCTTATAATAAGCTTGGTTATGGAGCTTCAGATGATGCAAGCCCGAGTTTCTGACCGTGGTATTAGGACCAAAGTCAAATCAGAAGTTGCCTTGTTTGAGACATTGGGTGAATCAAGCCATGCAGAAGCTTCCATTGTTGTTGAGAAGTTTGCCCAAATATTTCCAGTTATATTGGTATCATAGCACATACTAATAGTTCTTATGTTTTTTCTCATAATACCAAAATCATTTCATATAATTATGTTGCCTTTTCATAATATGAGAACTTCCATGTCGGGCATGCAGGAGGAAGTGGTCTCTTTTGCAAGTTTTTCTTGCTCCATATTCTTTTCCAGTACTGTCATAAGGGATGCCATTTTGCCTGGTTCCATTAGAGGAAAACTTGGAGGCCCAAGTCAACGTCGACTGTCAACTTCCACCACTACCGCTGTGCTGCAAGCTGTATGATTTATTGACTTTGTTAAGCTGCTTTTCTGTAGAGCAATACTAAATGATATAGTTTCTTCTTTTGTGATCATCGATGTGGTTCATGTCACATCTAGCCTAAACATGACCAGTTTTATTATATGTGCATTTCAGCTGTGTGTGCGCACTTCAACTTTCATTTCTCATTATGCTGTTAAGAATTCCTAGTTACAAAGTTTTAGGTATATTTTTTTGCATGGTAAACATGATCTTATCTTTGTCTGTTTGATTCTCTGCCAAGTGTCTAATAAACATAATACTGGGCGTATGCAGATAATGTCTATGAAGGCTGTTTCATCTATAGCATCATGGTGTGCACAGATTCAGAGTGATGCTGTTCTCAATGAGGCTTCCAAGTATTTATGGCAATTCGTCTGGAAGATTTTTTCGTCTCCAATTACTGATTCAGAGGCATGTTTAACATAAATAAACCTTTTTCCTCCCTCATCTTTTTCCTTTTCCAAATAATTTCTATCATTTGAAAATTTTAATTTAATACTTGTATTAATTATGTGGAATGCTGACCAAGAACAGACTGGAGCAGAAATTTGTCTTGCGGCATATGAAACATTAGTTCCTGTTTTGAGTGCCCTGGTGTCTACATTGTCTCCTTCAGCTTTGGACATCATCAGAGAACATAATAAATCATTGCAACAAAAGATAGATGGTGAATCTTTGTTGGACTTTTTGGTTCTGTCTTTTCTCCAGAGTATCAATAAACTACTTGCAGTTGGAGTTCTGGCACGCACTCGGCGAGCAGTTTTATTGAACTGGAAGGTGACCAATTTTTCTTACTGTTTCATGGTTTCCTGGTAATCTTTTATGCCTTTTAGCCCTCTGTCTTGACATCAACATAACGTTCATGAATTATCTTTATGCCATTGTATCCTTGTAGCAGTGACTGGCGAAGTATGTTTCCCTTGTCGATCTAGATTAGATAGTTCAGTTTAAACCTTCCATGGCTGTTCTTTTCTTTCTGTTCTGTTCTTATACAAGTTTGATGACAATCTCCCATTTATGCAAGATGATAACTCTGACTATAAATAAGCTTATTTAAAAGTTCTAATTGATCTATTTTTACCGATCCAGTGGCTCTGCCTTGAACATTTATTATTAATGCCTTGTCATGCACACAAGAATGGAGTTAAGTTAGATGGAAATGCCTCTTTCTTTTCCGATTCTGCTGTCAGATTGGTTTTCTCTGATATTCTTGAGAGGTAAGAAATGATAAGCAAATATAAGTTTCATATAGGTCAAAATTGATCATTGAACTTCTGGTTTTGTGCTTCTAATTTTCTTATATAGATGTATGTCTATACACACCATTTGCTCGTTTTTGTATAATTTTCTAGAAGTAATGACATTAGCAGAATATTATCAGGAAAAATAATAAAATGAAAATGTCAGCATATGATTTTGATTGAGTTATCTTCTATTGTAATGGGCTGCTAGAAACAAGCTCGTCTTCAAAAAAACACTTGAACCAATAGCAGAGACATGCTCCAAGATACAGAATTACTCCTTTGGCCTTGAATCATCAGTGCATAAGAGACCTCCTCTCTGTTTTCAGACATGGATAAATTCGCCTACAGCAGCACTCTCTCCCCCACCATCTTTGTTTCAAGTTTCATAGCTTTCTGGCTTTTTACTAGCCGCTTGATGTAATATCTAATTGATGTAGCATCTTCCCCTTAACCCCATCTTAGGGTTATTGGGTGTTTTAATATATTTCCTTTGCCGATAAAAAAAAACATATCTGTACTATAAATAGTGTATGTCGTATTATAGCAAATCTTTTGAAGTTATTTACTTACTACTAACTATATTTGCAGCCTTGAAAATGCTGGGGAAGGTTCTGTTCTGCCCATGCTGAGATCAGTCAGATGGGTTTTGGAACTGCTTGCCTCAGGAAGCTCAAGTTCAGTGGTTTCCTCATGTAATGCTATCGATTCCCAGGTGAACTCCACATTTTGACTCTATCGAATGTGCACTTCCGTGTTTATTTTTTTCCAGAATGTTTGTGGATTTTGGCTATTCATGGCATGGGTCCTTATCTTCCTCTTAAATTAAATTCCCATCCACAAGTCTTGCTTTCTATTTTTTTTCATTAATTTGGAGTCAAACTAAGAAAGGTTGTTATACAGTCTTGGAAGAAAAGGCCAGTAAATAACTAGTTACACTTTCCTAAAGACGTTAAATTTTCCAAAAAGGATAGTCTTGATAGGATTAAAGGGGTATGTTTTTTACTTTACCTGATAAAATGCATATACTCTCATTCTTCTGTGGAAGTATATTATTTGTTTATTTTTAGGTCCAGTTACTGGTTCAACTTCAAGCTAGAAGTCAAATATGATAATTTACGATTCAATTCAATACCGGCCACAATCAATTGTAGTAGGCTTTTTATGCTATAATTCATAACATAAGGATGTCATATTGGTTTTATATCTGGCTGTAACAAGCCTACTAACAACCCTCCTCCTTTATCCTGGCTTGGGACAGGCAACCGAATTTGGTTGGCCACAATGTTTACTATCAAATAATCATTTATCGTTGTTGATGTATCCCGCACTGATTAAATTTGGAGATTATGACTGCTTAACATACTAATTGGACCCATATCAACTTAGGTTTCTGGGGAGTACAAAGTAAGTTTTGTTCTTGGGCTTATGCCCATCTGTCTTGCCTACTCCTGTGGGTGCAGATGTTGAATGCAAAGTAAAAAAAAGGCTTCATGTGAGGATAAATGTCAATGAAACCTCCGACTGATTGAAATGGAAGGCTTCTTAATATACTAGTTGCGCCATCATCTAATCAGTGTAGGCTCTTGGGTTGAAGAAAAATTCAGTAATCTGTCTGCATATTCTGTTTATTTACTTCACTTTCTTTAAGTATTGTGTGCAATCCAGTGTACCATTGTTTGCTTTTACGTTGATTTGATAGTTAAACTGGCTGGCTTAGTATTTTTCCACTACAAAGCAGATAATTTGGCAGTTGGTCCGTTCTTCTTGGACATTGCATGTCAGCTGCAATAAGCGGAGGGTTGCTCCTCTTGCTGCACTTTTGTCATCTGTCTTGCATTCTTCCGTTTACAGTGATGAAGGCATGCATGTAATTGACGATGCACCTGGTCCTCTGAAGTGGGTGCGTGCTCTCTCTCTCTCTCTCTCCATGTGCAATGCTTGCTTGTTTACCATTCATTGCCGTAAACCTTGTATGGAATACCATTGTATTCGTGCTAACTGGAATTTATTTTTCGTTCTCCCATTACATCTCTCTTGCAGTTTATTGAAAATGTTCTTGAGCAAGGCAAGAAAAGTCCTCGCACTATTCGACTTGCTGCACTACATTTAACAGGGTTGTGGCTTTCTTATCCAAAGACTATTAAGTACTACATAAAAGAGCTGAAGCTTCTATCACTATATGGTTCTGGTGTGTTATATAGTTGTCTGCCCAATAATTTTACTACTTGATATTAAATTTCTTGCTTCATGTTATTGATTCTATTTGATAATTACTATTCCTAGTTGCATTTGATGAGGATTTTGAGGCAGAATTGTCTGACAATCATGATGCAAGGACTGAAGTATCATTATTAGGCAGAAACCCAGACCCAGAGCTCACAGATGTAAGTTTTTATGGAATACAGTATTCTTGATGAATACTTACATTCAATTGAGTATTGTTCAAAATTATTTAACCTCATCAAAAGTTTCATGGAGTACAAATTATATTTGCATTTAATGTGCAAATGGCCTAATGCTGACCTATATTATCTCTAAATAGGGAATATTTCTAAGGGATCCTTGAAGGTACTGCTTTTGATGTGTTTTCCAGAAGAAAACTGTGTCACTATAGTGTTGAATACTATGGTATTGGAATCATTATAAAAAACTGAGTGACGCTAAAATTGCAAAATGGATTATATGCGTAATGAAAGTGTCTAGAAAAGCAGCACTGGAACTACGTACTCAATTTTCATATTTCAAATATCTTCTCAAGGACATGATAAACATAGGGGAGTATATCTATATATAGTCTGTCATTGTTTGAGATTCCTCTATAGAATATATATCAATGTGAGTCATTCATGGATGTCTTCAGTAGATATATCTTGTTCAGACTTTTTATCTCCTATTGCTCATTTGTTTTGCAAGATATTATTCTTCTGCATAAATTTTCATTTGAAAAAATCTATTAAATCTACATGAATTTGTCATCTGCATGTAGAGACTGCATGACATCTTTGATATACATGTAACAGTTTGCTTGCCGTAATGTTGTTGCTTTTGGTTTTGTATTTGATATGATCTTAATACTCCTTGATTCATCACTTTTCAGACTTTTATAAACACGGAGTTGTATGCACGTGTATCAGTTTCTGTTCTGTTCCACAAGCTGGCTAACTTGGCTGATCTAGTGGGGTCGGTAAATGAAAATGAAGATTGCCGTGCTGCTCGTGAAGCTGGCAAATTATTTCTGCTAGAGCTTCTTGATGCTGCGGTAATTTAACTCTTGGATATTTTATGTCTTGAAGATGTTATTTCATTACTGTGGTAAGATTATGTTGATTTTGTTCTATGATTTAGGTAAATGACACGGATCTCTCGAAGGAATTGTATAAAAAATACAGTGCGGTTAGTATATTTTAACTCTTGCTCTGCTTGTCATTCATTTATCTTGTCATACTTAGGTAGTGATCACTGTGTTCATGGTAGATCCATAGGCGCAAAGTTCGTGCTTGGCAGATGATATGTATATTGGCACGGTTCATTGATCAAGATATAGTTGGAAAAGTATCAGAGTACTTGCATAAATCCCTCTATGTAAGTGAATGTTGTCTTGTAACAGTTGGTGTTATATCCACTGGCCACTTGGTTCAAAGTTTCATTCTTTTAAATATATTCTATTATCTACACTTGTCGTGTAAGCTTGATTGTGGGGTTATATGTAACAATAGTTATTTGTGTATACCTTTTCAGCGAAACAACCTGCCTGCTGTTCGTCAATACTTGGAAACTTTTGCAATTCATATATACTTGAAGTTCCCACTATTGGTGAGATTTTTTTTCCCATGCTTGTCTGCATAGTTGAAGTTCCCACTGTTGCAATTCATTTGTTGTTATTCTCTTGCCTATAGCCCAGGATCTTTAGTTGTTTTATTGACTGACTCAACTCTGTCATTTTACCGCCACGACAAATTCTATTTCCAAATTGCCTACCTAGGATCATATTCTGTGGTTGATAGTTAGCAATATTCCCCTTCATACGACAATTCCTTC
>JAYMTO010000222.1:0-14427 GCA_036898065.1 California macrophylla | reverse complement strand
GGCTATAGTATCACATAGAACCAAGTGATGGCTAGGGCTGTATGTACCTTCAATACCATTTGTGATTTTTGGTGCTTCTTGTCAAGTGATTTTAACTATTATAAAGATTTATATCATATCATTCCTAAATAATTTTGTGGGTCACGTAATTCAATGCCAGGTTACAGTGCAGCTGCTGACTTCTAAGACTGGTTTCAGGTACCACAGCAAAACATGTAAAGTTCGTGTTTCTTCAAATTTGACATCAGATTTTCATATTTTGTTGGTAATAATTAATTTCAGAGAGTTCGAGCAGCAAAGGGAACTCAGAGAAGGGGGGTCGCAAACAACTTCTAGCCATGCCAATCATGATGAGCGTGCTGGTGGCAAAGGGTCATCTTCGGAGGGGGCTGTCAATGATCAGATGGTAAGATTTAGTATTTATTGGCCATGCCATATTTATATACCAACAATTTCTAGTCGTTCTGTATTTATATACCAATATGTGCTGTGCCAGATGTTAAAGAGCTTGCTTTCGTTGAAGTAACGTCTTAAGTTCAAATCTTGGTACTGCATTGCATGTAAAAAAGAGCAAGTAATTTTTTTTCTATTTGTTTTGTTTTGTTGAATTGGTATTGTAGTTATTTTCCCACTAAATTGCATATGTTTTTTGTTTGTTTGAATTTGTCTGAACATGCAGAGATTTTCTCCTTGCACTTGTGTATTTTGAAGTTTCCTTGATCTATTATCTTAATTTCTGGTACCTTTTGTTTTCCTTACAGTAACTATTTATTTTGGTTGCTGGTTTGTTTGTATGTATATCGTTGCTGGTTAAACTAGCAAATCCTCACTTCATCGTTTTTCATACCATTGAGGGTAGTTTTGTGCTGTATGAAACATAATGATTGAACCTTACTCTTATAATGTTAGTCACTTGAAATAAAATAAGATGAAAATGCTTCACTTCGGGTCTAGAGTGACACTCTATACCTGCTAATGAAGTAGGCCTCTTATTGTCATGTGAAGGCCGTCTATCTAGTTTCCTCCTGATCTTAGCTGTGAAATCTTAACTTCCTCACACAATATGTGAACCATATGATCTGCTAATGTAGCAGGCTGGTAAAGTGCATTCCGGTTTCTTAATATGAGAATATCTCCTTACATTTGCTGTAGTGATGTATCCATAGGATTAGCATAAATCTTAGTTGTTTCAGAGGGTAAAATATTGTCTAAGTTACATGATTATAATGACTACTATTGCCACTGCTTTTCTTATGTGCTTTTGACTTTTCATTATAATTAAAAATGGTTTCTCATTATCTTTTTTCCCCTCTGAGCACAGGTCCATACACGGGTTAGATTCAAACCAGAAACCAAACAGCTATCTTCACTGCAACGGGTGGGGATGAGTGATGAGTATGCAGAATCAGCTCTTGGATGTGATGGTTCTTCCAATACATCAGAAAGTTTATATGCTGAGAAGCATGATACGTCCAGCACAAATGAAATTGACAGTCTCAAGAGTACAACCTCTGGTGATTTAGGTGGACTTTCCCTTGCTCAAAGTCCTCAACAAGAAAAGGTTGACCCGTCTGAGCATCGGTTTTCGGGACAAGGCACCAATGATTGGGTTCAGGGCTGTGGCTCTGAATATTCTGTGGATAATGACTTGGCAAGTGTGTATGAAGAGAACGGAAGACTTAGAGGAAGCCTGGAAGCAGCAGAATCATCTATTCTTGAACTGAAGCAGGAGGTAGCCTCCTTGCGGAATCAGGCTGATGAGATAGGCGCCGAAACGAGAATTTTTTCTCAGCAACTTGCCATTGAGATTGTCTCAGGAGAAGATCTGGCAAAGGAAGTTTCTTCATTGAAATTAGAGTGTCTGAAGCTTAAAGATGATCTTGTGCAACACAAAAGTTCTAAAACCCCTACATTTTCCAGCAGAGAAGCTTTTGAGGCAGCGCATGGTAGCTTATTTCAAGATTTACCGCTTAAATGGCTTAAAGGGCTTTTACTTATGGAGGATAAACTAAAAGAGCTTCAAAATAAAGCTTCATTTAGTGGGCTCCATGAAGGGGAGATAATGTTCCTTCAATCGGACTTGGGGGCTTTGCTTGGTGTTCTTCAGGATCTCAAAAAAGTATCCGGACAGGAGATGAGCATGCTTAGCTTAGTACCATCTGAGAAAACACACCCCCAGGTGGTTGGACAGATGATTGCACACAAAGGTGAACAGCTTGTATCTGCAAACGGGTTTGATGCAGATTTATGTCTATCAGAAGGCGTCCTTCACTGTGTCAGTACACCAGGAGTAGTGTCTAATGAATCTGATTCTGTAGATGCTACCGATTCAATGAAAGGAAAAATCTTTGAACTTATACGGGAATTGGATGAGTCAAAAGCTGAACGAGAAAGCCTTGTGAGAAAAATGAACCAGATGGAGTGCTACTACGAGGCCCTCATTCACGAGCTTGAGGAGAATCAAAGGCAAATGCTGGGAGAGTTGCAGAATCTGAGAAAAGAGCATTCTACTTGCTTGTACACACTTTCATCCATCAAGGGTGAGATGGAAGCAATGCGCCATGATATGAATGAGCAAATGTTAAAATTTGCTGAAGACAAATGCGAAATGGACTACCTTAACAAGGAGTTTGAGAAAAGGGCTATTACTGCTGAAGCAGCTTTGAAAAGGGCACGCTTGAATTACTCTATTGCTGTCGATCACTTGCAGAAGGACCTGGAAGTGCTTTCTTTCCAGGTTTTGTCTATGTTTGAGACCAATGAGAATCTCATTAGACAATCCCTTGCAGATCCTCCAGAACTAGGTTCTCAACTGTACTCGGAAAGTGTGCTGAACCAGACACATTTGAAGGAATTTGGTGCTTCGAAACTCCTGGAACTTCAGAACCGACATGAAGGGATAAGGAGGCAACACATAGGTGGAGATATGCTTTTAGAGGACCTGAAAAAATCTCTCCACTTGCAGGAAGAACTGTATCAAAAGGTTGAGGAAGAAGTTTGTGAAATGCACTTAGCAAATGTGTCCCTGGATGTGTTTTCAAAGACTCTACAGGTATCTTTGCTTGAAGCAAGTGCTAACATTAGACTTTTACAAGAGAAATTTGATGAAGCTACACAGCAGCTGGAGCTTTCAATTAAGTCCAATGAATCACTCTCACAGAGGCTGCAGATTGCGAACGATGATATTCACTCTCTAAATCAGTACAAGGCCACTAGCATCACCATGTGCAATGACATGGCTTTGCAGAAGCAAAAGTTGGAAGCAAGTTTACATGATGTTACCTCTGAAAATGGACTCCTCACTCAAAAACTAATTGAATGGGAAGCCCTAATGACAGAATACAGAAGTTATAAGAGTAGATATGAGGCTTGCACTGCGGAGAAAGAAGAGTTGGCAAATTTATTGAAGAAGGAAACTCTTGAAAATGGAGCTCTTGAAAATGAAGTTTCTTCTTTGCAGGAAGTGTTGAAATCTGTCAGATCTGAATTTGATGAGCTGGTTTTGCGCAACAAAGTTTTGGAAGCAAATTTACAAGATTCTACTTGTGAAAATCAACTTCTTACTCAAAAAGTTACAGAATGGGAAGCTCAAGTGACAGAATACAGAAGTTATGAGAGCAAATATGAGGCATGCATAGTAGAAAAAACAGATCTAGCGAATTTATTGGAGAAGGAAACCCTTGAAAATGGAAATCTTCGAAATGAAGTTTCAACTTTACAGGAGGAGTTGAAATCTGTCAAATCTGAAATTGATGAACTAGCTTTGAGGGGACAACTTTTGGAAGCAACTTTAGGAGATCTAACCAGTGAAAATCGACTTCTTACTCAAAAAGTTACAGATTGGGAAGCCCTAACGGCAGAAAATGGAAGTTATGAGAAAAGATACGAGGCATGCCTTGCAGAAAAAATGGAGCTGTCAGAGTTATTGGAAAAAGGAATCCTAGAAAATGGCAGTCTTCATAATGAAATTTCTAATTTGCAGGAAGACTTGAAATCTGTCAAATCTGAATTTGAGGAGCTAGTTTCTGTGAAGAAGAATTTGCAGAATGTTGTCACTTTTCTGCAAGACAAATTGTGGAACCTTTTGGCGTCATATGACAAAGATCTTAATGAGCAGTCTTTCTGGAGTAAACCTGTCCAGGATTTGGAGTCCAAAGACTTAACAACTATTGTGTTGCAATTGAAAGATATCCAGCATAAGACATGTGAAAAGATCCTTCAATTTGAAGGAGAGAAGAAAGTCCTCGTTAAAGAGAGAGATTTGGCCCGGGAGTCCTTGACCACAAAAGAGTCAGATGTTTTGGCCATTAAAGAGAAGTTTGAAAATGACGTACGGGATGTGGTGGATAAACTAGATATGTCTAGCTCTCTTGTGCAGAACCTCCAGTTAAAACTTGAGGCTGTTGTTGAAAAAGTCAATGAAAGCACTGAAACTGAAGAAAAGTACCTCCAGCAGCACAGAGAACTTTTCTCTGGCTTTGATGGTTTGGAAGTTGAGCTGCAACAACTTACTTCCAGAAATGGAGATCTTGCACAAGAAATCTTGGCGTTGCAGACATTAAGCGAGGAGCTCGATAGGAGTGAGTTAACCATAGCCGAATGTTCTGAGAAAAACAGAGCTTTAGAGACAGCTCTACAGAACAAAACTGCGGAATATGCTAATCTTGTGTTGGAGCTTACTGATCTGAAGGGAAGCTTTCAGTCTATGCACGATGAGTTGTGTGCTGAGAGAAGCTTGAGGGATAAACTAGAGAGTTCAGTTGAAGTTCTTACTTCTCAACTGAATGAGAATGATTGTCTGTCTCTGCATCTTGACCAGCAGAAAACTGAACTAGCCTTTCTCAAGCAGCAGGTTACAGAATTGGAATTAGAGAAATCTCGAACAGGTCATCTTTTATTACAATATGAGGAATATCTCAAGACTGTTAACAGAGAGAGTGCTTCTGCTAATGATTTAGAAATTCAGTTGTCCGAAATGTATGAATATTCAGTAGCTGCAGATATTACACTTGCTTTCACCAGAAGTCAGTATACGGCCCAGATGGAAGACCTTGTTCGGCAACTTCATTCCTCGAATAGCCACCTGGCAGATCTTCATGAGAAGCATCTCGAGTTAGAGACCCTACTTAATGGTTGTCTAGCTGGTGAAGCACAATACATAGAAGAAAATGCAAGATTGACAAGAAGTCTCGATTCTTTAAGAACTGAGTTAAAAGCCTCCATTTCCCACAATAGAGTGCTTCTTGATTCTAGCAGTCTCCTATCAGCAGAGCTTGAGGAATACAAGAACAAGGCTACAAATTTGGAGGTTAGGATTGCAGGGGATAAAAATCAGCATGCACTTGAGGTTGAAGAACTCAAGTGCACCTTATTAAGCTCAGAAGAGGAGATTGATAAGTTGATCCTTTCCAATGAAGAACTGGAAGTTAAAGTTCTGGTACTCAAAGCGAAGTTGGGTGAATGTCACTCTCAGATGAACTTAGCAGAAGGATATAATGATGAACTCAAGATGCTGCAGAACCAGATTAATGACCTTACGCGCAGGCTATCTGAACAGACTTTGAAGACAGAAGAATTTAAAAATTTATCAGTTCATCTCAGGGAGCTTAAAGACAAGGCTGATGCTGAGTGTCTTCAGGCTCGTGAAAAAAAGGAACCTGATGGATCAGCAGTTGCAATGCAAGAGTCCTTGAGAATTGCTTTTATCAAAGAACAGTATGAAACTAGGCTGCAAGAACTGAGACACCAGCTTATGATCTCCAAAAAGCACAGTGATGAAATGTTGTTTAAATTACAAGATGCCATTGGTGAAATTGAGAACAGGAAGAAGTCTGAAGCTTCGCATTTGAAGAAAAATGAAGAGCTGGGTATGCAGATATTGGAGTTGGAGTCGGAGCTGCAAGCAGTGCTGTCTGACAAGCGTGAAAAGGTGAAGTCTAATGACCTAATGAAAGCTGAATTGGAATGCTCATTAATAAGTCTTGAATGCTGTAAGGAAGAAAAACAAAAGCTTGAAGTTTCTTTGCAAGAATGCAACGAGGAGAAGTTTAAAATTGAAGATGAGCTCACCCTGACAAAAAAACTGCTCAAGAGTTCATTGTACCCTGTGAATATTCAGAATGAAAAAAGTGATGAACAATTCAGAGAAGGATGGGCTTCCGAGGAGCTAATTCCTGAGAATGCTCGTCATGAAGATTCAATATCAGGGACTCTGGGCCATCAAGTATTAAATAGAGACTGTCTTGGGAATGGTGCTCATCTGAATGATGCTTGTGGAGCAGAAAACTCACACTTGATTCCCACTGATGGAGTAAATTCAATCGCACTCGTGAACGTGCAACAGCAACAGGTGATTAGTAACTTTCATTGGAAATTTAGTTTTCCAGATTGAATTCTTTTGCCCCATCAATATCTTCTTAGTGTTTGGTATTTTAATTAATTAACTGAGATTCTACTGTGTTGTCTCTGAGATCAGAATTAGTTGGAAGTAATGAAAGTTGAGGTCATGAAATCTGAAAATTTATCTTAGCTCAGATATATTTGAATGGAGAAGCATCATAATGTTTCTAACTGCGAATGGATTTTATTCCTTAATTTGTATCATCATTCATCAACCAGTAGTGTGCTAGGAATTTAAAAAATAAATCCTTCTCTAACTGTCATGCTTGGTCCCATAGCCGAAGTCTGGAATACAGTAAATCCCTCACAATTCTTGAAATACTGCAAATGGGCGTCTATGCATCATCTCACGTGAAACTTTTTTTCCAGTAACATTTTCATTATTGTATATGATAAAGTAATATCAGGGTCTAAGGCAGCTCATTTTAACTTTTATAATGTAGATTTAGAGAGTTTGTTAAGTCCAGCTCTTGTCCTTTCTACTAAGCACAAGGTTACTTTGTTCTTTCCTGCCTCTTTTCTATGTTTTATTGAACTGATTGAGGTGTTGGTCTCTAACAAATTTTATGTATAATCCTTTACCAGGACGATGTTCTGTGTAATGATGTAAATGGAGTTTCTAGCCATGCATTCATTGATCCAGAAAGTGGCATGGAGCAGTTAGCTCTCATCAATGATCATTTTAGAGTTGAAACTTTGAAGTGTACCATGGACCATTTGAATAAAGAGGTATGTATTCCATGCAATGTGAATGTGGGCTAGAAGCAACCTAAGCTTCACTCATGATGCCATCTATTACTGGAATCAAAGGGAGATATAAATATCAATTTTCTTATCTTTATTTGCATGCTATAGGTCCTGCATTTATATTGCTTATTTTGATGAAAATCCTATCCAAATATATGTCTTCTACTTGCAGTTAGAAAGGATGAAAAGCGAGAATTCGCATCTTCTGCAAAACGATAATCCTTTTGCCCCCAAATTCCCAGGCTTAGAACAAGAATTAACTCAGTTACAAAAGGTGAACTAATTTGCATTCTTTACCACCTTATCATTTCTTGGTGCCGTCGGTCTGTATCTTATTTATGCTTCTTTCTTAGGTAAATGAAGAACTGGGCGTCAAATTCCCCTTATTTAATAATTTTTCAGGAAGCGGCAATCCATTAGAGAGAGTACTTGCTTTGGAACTTGAGCTCGCTGAAGCATTGCAGGCCAAAAAGAACTCAAGTATTCTTTTTCAGAGGTATTTCATCCATCACAATAGTGATAAACTGTTTAAAAACTTGATCGACTGTGAATAAATAGGAGCAAGGATCCTTTTTGTTTACATCCGCCTAATCCTATCGTCTAGCATAGGTCATAAAGGTGTCCCTGAATCCCTTGGACCCTTGATAACTATGATTATTAGGCTATTAGAATATTGGGATCATGTGGTTGTGCATCATGTTTTTTCCCAGTTCACTTTTCCAGAACAATGTCTCGTCATGGATAATTACTTGTGGGTAATGATACATTGTTGTGTTCCCATCATTCATATGCCTGATGCACCATTATACAAGCGTATCATATAATTTCTGAAAATTTGCTTACTGAAGAAAATTGATAATATGCACTTCAGGGAAAATTGATAATATGCACTAAATTTCATATGACTCTCGTTTCTGGTTCAGTTCCTTCTTGAAACAACATAGTGATGAGGAAGCAGTATTCAAAAGCTTTAGGGACATCAATGACCTGATAAAGGAGACATTGGACATAA
The DNA here is from genome assembly GCA_036898065.1 of California macrophylla. NCBI lineage: Eukaryota > Viridiplantae > Streptophyta > Magnoliopsida > Geraniales > Geraniaceae > California > California macrophylla. The sequence goes on along the minus strand of JAYMTO010000222.1, from coordinate 6,269 downwards.
AAGGAAGGTATGCAGCCGTGGAGACTGAACTGAAAGAGATGCATGACCGATATTCTCAGCTAAGCCTTCAGTTTGCAGAGGTTGAAGGAGAGAGACAGAAACTTATGATGACTCTCAAGAACGTCCGGGCATCCAAGAAGGCCCTACATCTAAACCGTTCCTCATCAGCCTCCCTTGGCGACCTTTCTTGATATCCACCAAGATAAGTGCCCGTGTCATCCTCAAGTCTCAGACAGCACCCTTTCCTCGGATATAAATACAATTGTTGACAATGTCCTGGATTATTGAGTGCAGATATCAAATACTACAAGCTATTGAAAGCTACATGGCAGCTGAATTGTGTAAATAAACATGTGTTCCACTTGTTGCTGGCCATGAATGAGTATTATAAAACATAGATCCTCTTAACATTTTGACCTGCTTTGTAGGATCTGGAGGGATTGTGAGCACCTTGATGGTGCAATTAGTACTGTTGTATAGTAATCAAATTCTTTGATTAACAATAATTTCTATTTACATATCTGCAAATGGCATAATTGTATGGTTCCTAAGTCTCATTTTCAAGTGTTCACTTCCTACTTTATAATACCTGACATAGTGGATGAAGTTAGGATCTACAGACTACACTACTGTCTATAAGATAAGTGCTAAGGAGGCAAATAATTAAGCATCAATAATACATGTTATGTGAAAGATCCTTCTATTATTCAAGTAAGCATTGTTTTACAACAAACCACAATTCCACAAATCAAGCCAAATGAGCCATTACTTGTACATCTATTTTTGTTTCTGATATTTCCTTGTGTTCCTTCTTCACTGCCCTTACCATATTTCCCCTGAATCAACTATGATACTAATCCAAAAGCTCTGGAAAAAAAAAACTAATCTTCTGATCCAACAGTTCCAGTTCCTTTGCCCATTCAATGACATGAAAGATCCACAAGGTAGCGCCCCATAAGAAACTGCTACAAGAGAAGTACCACAAGTCATCATAATAGACCCAATGGTGGAAGAAGAAGCAATTATATCACTCGAAGAAGCTTTGTCAGATTTGGTACCCTGCTACAATATCGAGCATGCACACCGGGGAGTTTTTGATGAACTACTCAGCTGTTTCTCTACAAAATAAATCGAATACGAGTTAGCGGGGGACTTAGGTTACAAGCTTTCCATTCAATCAAAACACATGATCATATCCATACAGAACTGCTTATAACAGGGATGCTTTTTTTGAAGTGGCCTAATTTTTCACTAAGCAGAATCTTTAGCACCATTGAGAAGAATAATGTTAACAGGAATAAAGCATTAGATGGATAAGGGAAAATGACTAAAAAGTGAAACCATTGGATATTGTACGTTGATCAGATGGAAAAAGGATTCACGAGGTTTTGCTATGATAAAACCATAAGTTTACAACGACAATATTGAAAATGGAATTGAAAAGGGAAAAGAACAGTCTCCCACTTCTATTCTGTGACATTTTCTCAAGTTCTTGTACATGTGTGAAGTGGCATGAGCTATTGGTAATTTGGAGGGTGGAATACTAGTTGAAAATGACCGCACAGGGAACAAACCAAATAAGCAAATGAGGATGTTTGTTCACAGGGCCAATATATATACGATAATTACCTTTGGCAAGATCCTAGTAAATCAAAATGCACATTCAAAGTTGTAAATGCAGACATCCACTGACACAGTTCAAATAATTTGGTGCAATACAATGTGATACCAATGATATAGACAGTGGGTTTTTCTAAGATTAATTTGATAATGATAATAATGCTTGAAAATGCAATCATGATGGTGGCCCTCGTGAAAAAAAGAGAGAAAAAAAGTGGCATCTACGTCAATGCTTTGTATGGAAACTTATGATGTTAAATAAATTCAAGCTTAAATGATTACCAATATTTTTGTCCATCGGAGGAGGACGAACAATAACATGCATAGTGATGACACCTCCCGATAGATTACCAACCAAGACTCTGGACTCGGCGAGTGTCCTATTGTTATCAAGAATCCTTCCGGCATTAATAAGTTTCACATCATTTATCGTCTTTGGACTGTTTTCTTTGCCTACAAAATACACAGTATGACATGAAAATTAGTCAACACACCAACATTAATATCATTCAGAAATTGTTTAAAAAAATCGTTTACCAAGCAAAGGAAGCATGAGACCGTAGAATTACCATATAATAAAAGAAAGAAAAGCTCTGTGTTCTATAATGGAACAAAGCAACTGAAGATTGAAGAATAAAACAAACACCACAACGTCAAACATAGAGAAGTGCACCTAATGGTGAGCCAGCACCATACAAATACAAGCTAAAAATGTTTGAACTTTAAGTTTCATCACTAGCAACAGTATCATCCTATTTAATTATTTGGCACCTAGTAGCTAGTATGCATATCTAACTGGCTTCCATTGTTGCCAATTGCCATGGTGAATGTTTCGTATGAGGTCATTTAGCATTGGGTCAACTTGCATTGTGAAATTACTAAAATAAGAACAGACATAGATGTCAACTTGCATATAAGTTGAAAATTGTTTTGACCATCCTTCAATATCATCAGAACAGAACAAGATAGCTTATCATAAACTGAAAACAATCCAGAATCAAAACACCATCACTATGCCATTATACAGTAAAAACAAATCTGAATTCATACAAATTTGACAGAGAAAAGATAAATAAATAAAGTGAGAAAATCACCTTCAGGCCATTGAGCTAGTATCTTTTCTTTGAGAGAAGCGACAGTTATGGCTGGACTGTACTTGCTCGGTCCGATGTCGTTTCCATCAGCGAGCCTGAATTTAAGTTCAATCAAATCTCCGCTGGCCATTGCCGAGCCTCTCTCTCCTGACCCCCAAAACCCTCCTCAGATTCCCAGAAAACCCTCACAAAATTAGCTAAAACTCGACTAAGGATTCAAGATTTCGCAGCAATTTCACGAACCCAGGTTCATTCTCTTAGAATAATTCTTCAGCAGAGGACAAAAACCAACATCACAGGAGAAAATATAGAAAACCCAGATCAATAACCAATGAATTTAACTTCAGGGACATGAAATTCTAGAAAGAAAACGCCAGATTTGATAGGTTTTAGATTGAAAAACCTTGAGATTTGACACAAAAGTTGGATGTCACGATGATACCCAGATCGAATCCGTTGCAGATTAAGGGAGAAGGAGCAGCGAAGGATTGGGATTTCGTAAAGCGGAGAAGACTTAACGAGAATGCAAAAAATTGAAGACTGTTCCTCTGAAATTGCTTATTGTTGTAAGGAAGGTAGAGAAACGAACATCGTTTTATTTTCTCCAGGCCGATTTTACCTGAATCTATATGACATGACGGAGTGACACTTTTACATAACTGTCCATATTTTTCATTTTATGCAACACATCCCTGCATTATTGCTTTATTACCTTTTCAGAATCAATTCAAGGGCCTCCATTTCACTTTAATTACTTATTATCAGTTTTAAAAAATCGTAACAGAAATAGAAGAAACCAAAACCTTCTTGTTTTGTTATTTATTTTTTAACAAGTCTAAATCCTTACCATATTTGCGGAGACTTTGTATCTGGTTAAGTCTAAAACTGGGAAGTTTGGCTACTATGGTTATATAACAAATAAACACTGATTATAATAATTATTAATATGTTCTTAGTTGGATTAATTCTTTTTTATATATACTTAATTGGATTAATTCTAAAAGAGCTGTCAAATTGAATTATAATAAAATTTAAAACAAATCAGATAAAAATATATTTTTTTTAAAGTTGACTTTTGACTTTTTGTTGAGTTGACTTTGAATTTCGATTGACTTTGACTTTTTTGTTGACTTTGACTTTGGGTGGAATGTCCATATTACCCTTAATGAATTAATAAATGAGTTAAATACTGTTTTTTTTCTTAGCCATTGATTTTTTCAATCTAATGACCATGGTGAGTTTGTAGGAGTGTATTATAAGGGAAGTTTATATTTGAATTCATTCCTATATATATATATATGTTTCAAAGAGAAAGAAATATATAATTTATCAATATTATATTAATAATATCCACAAATATATGTATAAAATACGATTTTATTGAAAAATTAAAAATAAATAGACATAAATAGACCACAACAAATAATTTCGACTAGCTTGTATTAATAATTTCAATAAAATTATATTTTCCGTTAATTCAAATCATATCTAACATCAACAATTATTATACTGATGATCTGACCCATTACCCCAGTTTTTTCTTCAAAGCAGTCCGGTTCGAATATTTTCAGTCCCGTACTGAATGGAGACCAACATATATATGTCAAACTTGTTTAGATCAATGCACAACCCTGCATGCATATGATTAAATTGATAGGAATAACGGTATAAATAATGGTAATATATGTATACACGAGAATGGACAAAGTATTCCACTTATAGAAAACAAATATTTAAATTCTTAATCCCTTTTTTAAGATCTCAAACCTATAAAAATCTTATTAAAAAAATAATTGGTAGATTTTTTCTGGACAATTTAGAAAATGAAATTACGTGTAAAAGTACAAAATTACCCCTGGAAATTAAAAATGAAAAAAAAAATAAACATGCCTCTTCCAATATCTGTCTTAACCAATGCAACAGGCAGAATTCATCACAGAGATACCAAGAAAAGGTTAAATTTATTTGATTTTCCATTCCGGATCTGTCATCAGCAACAAGTCAGGGGAGGAAGATCGGAAGAACAATTGTGACAAGACGACGAGTCACCGCATTTTGGTTTCCTGAAAAGCCTGCTCCCAAACACCAAAAAACCCAAGCCGTGACCAGCCACCGCCACCAACAGAACGCCGACGTTGAAAGACATGACGGCCAGCATGACCACGTAAGCCAGGCAAACCCTGACGGCGTGCATCACCGTCTTCACGATGCCGGCGACGGCGTTGCTCGTTCCTGGCCGGATCAGCCTGGCGTGCGAGAACCCCTCGACCAGGACGGAGAGCGCGAAGACCATGACCAATGCCACCACGTACATTTCGGTCCGCATACCGGGCCACCGGGGGAAGAGAATCACGCCGTTGGTTCCCCAGTAGAAGGACATGTGCATCATCATCATCCTGTGGTGGTGCATCATCGGGTGGCAGTTCGCCATAGCCGGCGATGATGCCATGTGGCCCTCCATATCTGCGTGCTCCATTTGCAATTAATCAACAAAAGGAATATTAGGTCTCGGGAAATTGGGGTCGAATCAATTATCAGGTGTTTTGTGAATTGGGGAAAATGGGATGGAATTTAAAGAGATGTAGCATAAATCGTACATGCAGTAATTTAGTTTTGGTTGTACAAGTAGTGCAACACTACATTCCTTCGGTTTTGCAGTACACAATATGTTATTATCTTTATTTCTTCTGTACTTTTAATTCGCTCCTCCCCATCAATTCTATTTTTATTTTGTATATTTATTAAATTTTCAAATAAATTATAACTTTAATTACATTTTACTTGGGTTTGTAGGTCGTTCAAGTGAAATTAGAAGGAGAGGGTCATCGCCCTTGGTGACTGTTTTTGGTGTACTGGACTCATATATATAGCATCATATACACACTATTTATTAAGAAAATCTGTATTTGGATCTGACTAATTCTGATGTAAGCATTGTTATATAAAGTTTCATACTATTTTATATTTATTATTATATAATAACTTTATGTATTGTACCTATGAATAATATTCAGTGTTTTAATTGTTCTATTTTTTTAATTTATTCGTTTTTCAATTTCAAATTAACTCTCATCTAATCATTTTAATCTCACAATGTATAACATATTATAATCTATGATATTAAAATATTCTAAATGTATTGTTTTTTAAAATGAATATTCGAGATGTATTTGAAACACGTCATCAATTAATTAATCTAATATTTTTGTTGATACTAGTCGAATACTATATCATTCTTTCTTAATTAGTTATTTAAGCGGATCAGCGGGTCATGATCTAGGGCTACTTGAGGTTGATAAGCCCATAAAAACATTTAGATAGACCTATGATTATGTGTAATGCGTTCCATGTTGCTGAACCATATAGAAAGGATACTTCCGATTGAGCTCATGAAACATGAGCTATTAGCAGACCTCATTAGGCCACAATATATTGGTTGGATTCAAGTACATAATTAGTTAAGTCGACATTACAATTTAGTATATACTCATTTTACTTATTTGAAATTTCCTTTTCTTAGTTTAATAATAAGTAAGTAATTGAAAACAGAAAGAA
>JAYMTO010000221.1:0-14453 GCA_036898065.1 California macrophylla | reverse complement strand
CCTTTGGTTTGTGCAGCACAATCTAAAGACAATCAGACTTTGGCTTTTCTTCGAGTGTTAAAATATTCCACTGGAGGAGTTCTGGAGGTAATTGTATAGATTCCCATCATATCATCTGTTCAAATGAATCTTCATGGCATGACTTATTTGGCCGGGTCAGTCTAAGTTTAAGCCCATAAGCCATTTAGATGGAAACATTTTTAGGGTTTTATAATATATTCTACTATGACATATAGACTCTACAAACCCCAGAATAGTGGCAGCCTTGTACACTGGGCCGCTCTTTTTAATGTATTTCTGGGCAGGGTTTGGTCATTACAGAGCTTTCTGGCTTTGAATTTTGAGTGGTCTTCTAAAACTATTTTGTTCAAATAGGGTTTGAATACAACGAGTATGAACAATTTATGCCTACTCAATAAATCATTACTATTTCTATGTTAGTCTCTGACCAGCTTAAAAGTCTTTAGTTCTCAATACACACTTAGCTAAGGTTGCCTTCTCATATTTCTTATATGATATGAGAGTTTTGATACACGTATGATCAATTGCATATTTTCGAGGTCTGTGTACCAACTGCAGACTAGAAGTTGTATGCTCCCATCATGCATAATATAGTACTTTCTAACTTGATTTTCAAGGATGTAGCTGCTTAAAGTTCATATTGCAACCAATTGATCTTGAAAATTTTATTCCACATACAGCCTGCAAAGTTATACAAACTAAAGCATCTTTCAAAAGTGGAGGTTGTAGCTAATGACCCTAGTGGCTGCACATTTACACTGGTAAGAGTCCATATTTTATGGATTTAGAGAACAAACTGCCCCTTTTCTTTATATTCTGATTAAATGTGTTATAGGGTTTTGATAACCTCAGAAGCCAGAGTGTAGCTCCACCTCAATGGACTATGCGTAATGTTCATGACAGGTAACTTCATGAAAATAATATGTTGTTGAAAATGTCCACTTCGATATTGTTGGCCTTTTCATTTTAGTTGATTTTATTTGACTTGTTTTGCTATACATCTTAATTTTTCTTGTAGGAATCGGCTTCTACTTTCCATCTTTAACATCTGCAAAGATGTACTGGGTAAAATGCCCAAGGTTGTTGGTATAGATATTGTGGAGATGGCCCTTTGGGCAAAGGTAAATATGACATATAATACTTCTTTTCCATCTTGAAATTGTACATGCTGTTTAATTTTGCAGTCTTTAATTGAAAGGATAATATTTTGTTCATTCTGTGTAAATATCTTTTGATTCATTAATATTACATTACCATCTTTTCGTAAATGAAGGATTCCTATTAACAACGATATTATTTGCCATTTGGTCTCTCACACAGATCCTCTTTTCATGAAAATATGCATGAAGAATTTCTGTAGTGCAGTTCATAGATGTTAAAACACCAGTTTAGCTAGGATAATTTGCGTTTTGATTGCAAAAGGATTTGACAAGTGCACTTGATCAAATTGTACTTCTTTTGTATCTCGATAACATTCTTATATTAGATAAATGGAGGTATCAAACGGACACAAACTCTTTGTGTGAATCTGTGTGATGATATTTTAAGTTGAAATGTTCATGCTAACACAGCTACATGCATGCTTAAGCTGTATACATAACGATTTCACCTCTATTTATTGTTTTTTTATGTTAAACTTACTCCAATTCAAAAGTTTAAACTATTAGGTAGATGGTTGAACTAGTATATCAAATGATCACTAAATCCATATTCTTTCAATGTGGGCCACTTCAACACCTCCCTTCACGTGCCGGTAGACAGCACAAAGGTCTTGCACATGAACCGAGAATGTATGAACGGGAGAGGAAGCACAAACGAGTCACAAGTCCAATACCTAACCAAACTCTTGATACCATATTAAACTTATTTCAACCCTAAAGTCTAAGCTATTAGCTGGTGTGGGACACTTCAACACTATATAACACTGATCTAGATCGCCAGCTTTAAAATATTAATTTTAAGAAGTGGTCATTTCTAGTCATTGTTTGATGATGGGGTCACTGTTAAACCCAAAATGTTAAGTTATTATGTTGAGGGTCCAGCTTGGACATCAAGTGGTCACAAAATCCACATTCTTTCTGTGTGTGACATTTCAACACTTCCCCTCACATGCAACTCAAACAATACAAAAGGTCTTGCACTCACAAATGGGTCAGAGGCCCAGTACCAAACCAGTCTCTGATACCATGGTCACTAAATCCACATACTTTCAATGTGACACTTCAACCGTTATGAATAATGTGTGTGATTAATACCTAAATAATTCACTATTAATTCTTTTGAATTATTATCCTAAGGTGTGTTATGATACTCAAATACCTGTGAATTGTAAGGAACTCAACCAGCTCACATTTTTCTTCATATATGTTGGACAGAAATTTTGCCTTCAATGCTTTGCTCTAAATTTTATATGAAAAATTAAGTGTTTTACATGTGAAATAGACCATTTTTTAGCAACTTAGAAGTTTTCATGAAGATAGTTTTTCATGGCTGTGGGTCAGTGCTGATGAGATCAACTTAATTAGTCGAAGTGAATTTATATGGTACAGAAAGAGAACAAGGTTTTTGAATGTTTCTTTAATTTTCTTTCTCACTGTTTTCTAAAGATATGTAATGTGATTGTTGTTTCTCTTTGCACTACAATTCTGGGCATTGTTGTTGTGTATACATGTATACTTCTTATCTCTTCATTAGCAAACATTTCCTTGGTATCTTCGATTCAGGATGATCCCTTCTATTAACTCTTGCTGCTAAGTAGTTTGTTGGTTTATGAATTTATTACCATATATGATATACCTTCTATATCAAGAACTAGTACTCCATCCAATTTTAACTATCCACAGTACTAAATTTGGATTTTCTTCTTTAAGCATTCTCTTCCCATTTTGAAAAGCAATTATACTTAGTTTTCCAGTGATGTCTTTCAGTTTAATTTGTTATATCATTTTCAAGTATGTTAGGACAAGGGCATCTTGGAACCTAATCACTAATAAATTGTTCCTTAATGTTTATTGCTTTCAAAAAGCCAATTTGGACATTTATTATGTAATATCTAGTACCATTTTCTTGGTTGGTGTAGAATCTTGTGTTGAGTCTTCTCTATGAAGTGGTTATCTATCTTAAATGTTCTACGTTTAATTTTAGTGCTTTTCTTTCACAAACTTGTTACAGGAAAATACACCCACAGTTCCAAATCAGAGGAATCTGCAAGCTGGGCCTGTTATATCTTCAGTGACAGAAGGCGACCTAAAAATGTCCGTTGAGAAAGAACTTGTGTCTCAAGCTGAGGAAGAAGACATGGAGGCTCTTTTGGGCACGTATGTGTTGTTTATTTTCTTCATTTGTTCTTTGATCAGGTTGAGAAAAATTAAGCGAACATGAGACTAATGTGAAATAGATTTTCTATGGAAATAAAATGGTTATAGGAGATAAAATGCTTATATCTTATTTTCATTATAGTTGTTGGATCAGTTGGAAGCTGATACAGACATTGTGGGTTGATGTGTTTTATTTTTATCTGATTTTTCATTTTGAAAGATTTAGTAATAGTTCATCCTACCTAGTTGTGGTTGGCTATACATATACATAAAGCAAGATTTTCTTAAACCACTAACCATTTTGACCTCACTAGTATTGTATGGAATTTAATCATTTGATTCAGTCATAGTTGATTGTACAGCTGAAGCAGCAACCTAAGAAGTATTATCCACCACATGTACAACCCTATTTCCTCATGTTTAAGAGATGGTGGAATAGACCCTGACTCAAAATTTCATCTTGTCTGGTAGATGAATGGTTTGTACCATTTATGTGTGTGTGTGTGTGTGTAGGCTTGATCAAGAGTTGAAATCATTAATTCATGAGTATTTCTATGTCCTACTTAATTGTCATCAATTTGGTCATGTTGCGGGTCAATGCAAACTTTGCAGGTATTGCAAGAAACCTAAACGGGTTACAATAGGAACCGGGCCTAAACCCTAAAGCCCATTAGATTGACACTACTAGCTGCAATGGCCGTTTCATCCTGATTCACGCCACTAATTATTTTGTTTGGGCCTTAATCTTGTTATGATGGTTTTGAGTATGTCATGGTATGCAGTTATGTCATGGACATAGGTGAAGCAGAAGCATTTTCTGAAAGGTTAAAAAGGGAGCTTCTTGCTTTAGAAGCAGCAAATGTGCATGCCATTTTGGAAAGTCAACCTATGGTTGACGAGGTAGTTTTTCTTTCGATTTTATGTCTATGTATGATTTCATGACCTTGCTCTACTGCTACAGTTTCTTACCACTTGTATTCGTTTGGTCATACTTTCTATCCTTTTTCCTCTCCCCAGTTGATCCTTCAGCAATTTAGTTAATATATCCCAAGGTCACTACTAACTAATATCATTACCATTCACATCCACTTTTAGTAGTGGTCATATATGAAGTCTGTTAAAGATAAAAGCTCAGTATCTCTTAGAGAGAAAACAAAGGTACAAAATTAAGACAAAAGTCATATTCAACTGACAAAGTTCACAGTTTAGTATGGGAGCCCAATCCCTTTTATGGATTTAAATATTAAGTTAATCTCTTCAGAATGTCAAGTCTGCCTGATCATTCTGTAGTGTCTAGGTTTACATGCAGTGCAATATACTAAAGTTTACTCGCAGCATCAACTGTCTTTTGTTCTTCCTCTCATTTTAGATGTGATTATTTATTATTGTTACTTAGTCTTGTGAGGTGACATTATGAGTTTCACATTAATCTGTTGATCTTGCAGGTGTTGCAAGGGCTCGAGTCAGCATTGTGCTGTGTCGATGACATGGATGAATGGTTAAGTATCTTCAATGTTAAACTTAGGCACATGAGAGAGGACATTGAGTCGGTAGGGAAAAATACTAAGATTATACAGTTTCTCTTTCTTATGATTATTTTTAGCCTGGATATCCTGTTGATTGTGTAATACTATGATTATCCACTAATGATTTGACTTGAATTTTCACTCTCTATATAAGGACTTATTTGGACTTCAGAGAGGTTCTTTTTCCCTAGTGAAAAATGTGGTTTTATTCATATTGAATGCTATTTAGCTTTCCAAATTTGGGAAGTTATAATGAGTTTGGATTTTTTTCCTACTTATTCCTGATGGCCTCTTCTACTGTTAGTCGATAACAATTTTGCTTCGATATCCAGATAGAAACCCGTAATAATAAGTTGGAGATGCAATCTGTAAATAACGAAGCACTCATTGAGGAACTTGACAAGCTTCTTGAACGACTACGTGTCCCTTCTGAGGTACATTGCTCAGCAGTGAAATTTTATGAACCATATGCTTACACCTTTTGCTAACTTACTCTCGCTCTGATAAGTTACATGTATTGTAGTATGCAGCCTGTTTAACGGGAGGCTCATTTGATGAAGCATGCATGCTTCAAAATATTGAAGCATGTGAATGGTTAGCTGGTGCTTTACGTGGCTTTGAAGTACCTAATATTGATCCTACGTACGCAAACATGCGAGCTGTATGTCCTCTGCTTTTTTCCTCTTCTATTTGTCACTAATTATTATTAAACAACAAAATACTTGCGGTTTGTATTAGAGTTGTTAATTTGTGCATGTCGTGTTCATGTCATGCTGAAGGCTCAAATAGCGAGTTGTGTGTGGCATGTGTAAGTGAACGTGTCGTGTGTGTTGAACATGCCTAACACAAAAATGACATGCTTATTAAACGAGTTGGGTGTCCAAACACACACAAAACACATTTAGAATCATGTTGAACACACACATTTAAAATATGCCGTGCCATGTTCACATGTTCAAAACTCATTATACTATCAACGCAATTATTTTAGCTAGCTGCTCTTTGATCTGAATAGCAACAATATGATTGCCTGCTATTGTTCTAATTGTGCCTAATATTCTGTCCCCTCTATGGATGAGGGTCTCACATTCTGACTAAGAATATCAATTGATTGTTAGTTGTGAAACATAGGAGCTCTCCTGAAAGGTTTGTTGGCCTAAATTATGTTTATACATGATGAAGTATAGATATTTTCCGTGAAATTAGGTAATTAAAATTGTTGGTATATTGGGATCAAAATTTGAAATTAGTGAATGTAACTCTTGCAGGTTAAACAGAAGCGAGCTGAGCTTGAAAAACTAAAGTCTACATTTGTCAGAAGAGCTTCTGAGTTCTTGAGAAATTACTTTGCTAGTTTGGTAGATTTTATGATAAGTGACAAGAGTTACTTCTCTCAGGTATTTAGTTTCTCTTATTTTTAGTCTTGAACTGTTGATGATAAATATTGATTAGGTGACTGGGAATTCTAACTATTGTTTCTCTTTGCGTCAATCAGCGTGGACAGCTGAAGAGGCCGGATCACGCTGACTTACGGTACAAATGCAGAACATATGCTCGACTTTTACAACATTTAAAGGTCTAGTTACTGAGCTGATGTTTGTGTTGTTAATTTGCGTTTTCATTCACCTTTTATTTTTTGACCTTTTATCTTTGCATTTCCAGAGTCTTGATAAGAATTGCTTGGGTGCATTGCGGAAAGCTTATTGTAGCTCCCTTAACTTGCTTCTTCGCCGGGAGGTGAGGGAACACGTGATTCCTTTGTTCTGCTGACATTACTTCCTGATATAACATATTACATCATGGTTGGCATTTATGTTGAACTGATGTCCTTAAAGTATACGCTATTAGTGATGCCATATTTTGTTGCTTATGTATGTGTCTTCCTTTATTACCTTAAAGGATAATGCAGTGATTTGGTTAAACCCATGGTTAAACATAAGCAGACTGAGTATGGGCACAAACTAGGTTATCTCATGTGAATAACTAAGCCTTTTTAGTTACTGTCTGGGGCATCACTATCTACTTGGTTCCACAAAGACAACAAGCATAATAAAATAATTACATAAAAAGAGAGGTACGACCAGTTTTTGCTTCAACCTATTTAGCACCAACCTGAGGTACGAAGGCGCAATCATATGTGGCCATGGATAAGTACTGTCAACTCTTTAGCTGAATGGAGGCTGCAAGAATTTGAAAGTCACGGCATATATTATGTTAATTTGAATCAACTTCGTGCTCTTATGGATTAATGGAAGAGACTGTAAGGAAGAGAGAAGGATTGTAAAGCATTAATCCTGACTGTCAAACCAGTTGTCATCAAGAGCAACTCATATGATCAGCTTCTCCTCCTTGGACTAGTTTAAAACATACAAATACTCTTGCTGAACCTAATAAACTTTTTTCCAGTCTCTTCACAACAGGTGATTCAAGCACCATTTATTATGTTGGTCTGATGTTTTCTTTCTTAGCGCTAGTGCAAGTCAATAATCTGAGGCAAATTATCAAAAAAAATAATCTGAGGCAAATATGATGTTTCCTTTGAGGATCAATGTATTCCATAGGAAACATATGACTTTCTGCCTGATTTGCCGAAGTCACTCATTGTCTTATTTGTGAAGCATAGATTCGCCATTTAGGGCAAGGAATGGTGTTGGATTTGCATGTAGGACACATATGCTCAAATTCGGTTGTATCATTTGAAAAAATAAAAAGATATCAATTATAAGATCACCTCTCTAACTTATACTCAATTGTTAATGGATTGTAGTGCCTAATGGCCTGGCATGCTGAAATGGAGTTGATTGCTTCTATTTTCAAATAATATTGGTCGTAGTTTGTAACGATGACATTTTATATTGCAATTTGACGTGCTAATTGTTAGACCTAATTTTAATAGAATTACAAACTATGAGTACATGTTATTTACTTGTCATGACATATCACTATTGTGTCATATACTTTGAAGATAATGAATCATATGAGTATGGGTTCCGCTTCTGGTTTGGTGCTTTGTAGATTACTGTAAAGGATACAAGATTTAAAAAGTTTTGAATTTTATTCTCCAAAAATAGCTTTGTTGACATGTGTGCTCCTCAACTTTGGATCACATATTTTATACCAAACAATATGCTCTTATTGGTTCAGTTGGCAGACAACATTTTACTCCCTCAATAAAAAAAATGATTGTTAATGCCATATTTATGAAGAACCATATTGCCTTTTTTGAATCTACAGGCTCGTGAATTTGCAAATGAGCTACGTGCTAGTACAAAGGCATCACGTAATCCTACTGTCTGGCTTGAAGCTTCTGCTGGTTCCAATCAAAATGCAGCTATTGCAGACACTTCTGGAGTTTCTGATGCTTATGCCAAGATGCTGACGATTTTTATCCCACTTCTCGTAGATGAGGTTACAACCCATCTCATGTACATATACTCTGAAGTCTAAGTGACGTCTGTATTTGCATTAAAAGTATACTTTATTGTCCTGATCTGCAGAGTTCTTTTTTTGCACACTTTATGTGCTTTGAAGTTCCCGCACTCGTTCCTCCAGGAGGTGCCGCTAATGGTCACAAAAATGGATTAAATGATAGTGATGAAGATGATGATTTGGGCATTATGGACATCGACGATAATGATAGTAAAGCTGGTACGTGTGTTTCCATTTCTTTTGATTTCTGGCCTGCCAAATGATATATGAAAATCTATCACTCCTCGATTTAAGACTGGTGGCTGACGCATGTGTATGTTATTTTATACCAGGTAAAAATTCTGCTGATCTGGCAGCATTAAATGCGTCCCTTCAGGATTTGCTGGATGGAATCCAAGTAATATCTTCATTGTATCTATTTATTCATGTACTTGCATGAAACTTAGTAATATCTTCACTGTTCTTGGTTTCAAAGCCTCTTGAACTATGTTGATCACTTAACGCAGCAAAGCTTAGAATTACTACAGTCCCACATCAATCAGATGTGCCGTTTCTGCTAGTTAATAAAAATGTGTGCCTATAGTCCATGTGTTCATTGGTTTTTTCCTGGAAACACAAACCTTTGTTTTTCTAAAAATTTGGACTGATCATGTAAACATACATTGTTTGTATTTTGTGATTGCTGAAAAGTAGTTAATGGGCGCGAACTTACCATCACTGCTTTCTTCTGAAATTCATAGTTTGACAAACAGGAAAGGATATTGATGTGTGTGGGTTTCAGGAAGACTTCTATGCTGTGGTGGATTGGGCATATAAGATTGATCCTTTACGTTGCATATCAATGCATGGGATCACAGAGCGCTATCTTTCTGGACAGAAAGCTGATGCAGCAGGGTTTGTGCGTCTTCTACTTGGTGACCTGGAATCAAGAATTTCTATGCAGTTTGGTCGTGTAAGTTGCTTCTTGAAACAATCATGTCAACTTGTATACTCTGCAGACCAATGCCAGAAAATCCGGATCCATTTAATTTGTCTTTTATTGCAGTTCATTGATGAAGCTTGCCACCAAATTGAAAGAAATGAACGCAATGTACGTCAGATGGGTGTCTTACCATACATCCCGAGGTATAATTTATTTAGTTTTAGGTGATAGTAAATTTTAGACATAGCAAATTTAGTTAAGCATACAAATTTCAGAAGGGAGTGCTTTTAGTTGATGCTACCAAAGTATTTTTTTCATAATGGGGTGTAACCTTATTACAAGTAAAATATGCAAGAGAATAATCAACAAGAATGTGAAAGATGCAGAATTATTACAATTTAAGATGCTGTGAAAGAAATTCTTTCGCTCTCTCTCAACTAGTACTCCTCTCCTAGAGGGAGTATTTCTCTCCTTCCAAAAATACGCAAACATCAAGTGTGCATGAACTAGTTCTCCCACCATTTTTCTCCCAAAAATGCTAACAGTGACATCAAACTCATATGGTAAGAGTGAAAATCATAACTGTAGCACCTGTCCAAAGCATATGGTAAGAGTGAAAATCAAACCCACTAGTCAGTTGTTTTCTTTGATCAAACGTACTGGTCATTCGTGCATTTTTCTAGTCCGAATGGGGGCTGACATTTGAGGGGTAGTTGGCGTTGGTTCCACATACTCTTCACATCCTAATTTGATAGTTGTGGTTGTGGGGTAGATAGTTTCTTTTGTCGTCAACAAAAAGCTGCCTTAAGGAGAGCTAACTTTTGTTGTTAACAGAATGTGTACTTCTTTAATCTATGTACCACTAGTTGTAGGACCTGGAGCCATTTCCTTTGAAATATTATTTGGCCATGTCGAAAGTAATTTTGCATGCTAAGCTTTATATTATCAAATCTCTTGAGCTTGCATTTCCAGAAATCTTGTATGTTTTCACTTTTAGTGCTCCGTGATATTCCTCATGTTAATTATTATATTTTTTTATTATCTAATATGTAACTATTCTGTCTTATTACTTATGCAAAGGTTTGCAACTCTTGCTACGCGTATGGAGCAGTACATCCAGGGACAATCTAGGGATTTAGTTGATCAGGCATACATGAAGTTTGTAAGTCGATGTTTTGTTGGGATGTTCTATTGTTTGTATTTTAGTGAGAGAAATATATTTAGCCAAAAAGGGGGAGCCCATTGCCCGACTCTCCGACCATTTTGGGGCTTTCGGGAAGGTCATTTACATTCTCAGCTTTGCTTTTGTAGACTGGATGTTTTACTCATAGATGTACCATACATGTTGGTATTAATCTGAAAATGAAAATAAATGGGACAAGCCATAAGATTCACCTATTTCGCTGCAAGTACTTTAAGCAATATGATATTCTTTAAGCATGTCTTCAGTGAAATCTAACCCTGTTTCTTTTATAAACACTGAAATTTGGCATTAAACTGTGTGATGATATATGCTATTTTCATTGGAATGGAATAGAATACTTCCTAGTGCATTTTGTCTTCTGTTTTTTTCCCTTGGGATTCAACAAATGATGCTTATACTGAAACAGCTTGAATTGATAAGCCCAGCTACTGTTGGATGCACCATATTAGATAGCTTTTGTTTAGTTTCGTACTCAAATTTGTGGTAGTTTCTGAATTAATATGAAAAAGGAATGTGGACTAGCTCTCATGAGTTTACACCAAAGCAGACCTAGCAATTGTTTCCTGCTGAAAATCCTGGCCTTTTGTCATCTTGTAGTTGAATATAAGGATCACGGTATTGCTAACATTTTGGTGATATTAAAGGCTTTCAAAACTGAATCCCAAGAATGCTGAAGACTTATAATTCAATCATTGTCTTCTCATTACATTTATTTCTAACCCATAATGAGCAATATTTGGAGACAACCCCTAGAAATTAAGGATCTACTGTTTAAGACTATTTGTTTGTGCATTGATTGCTTAAGTATACATCAGACCTCTTGATATCTCAATTATTTAGGAGTGCCCCATCAAATAGTAGCTCTCTATGAAACCTTTAGTGTGCCAACTGCCAACTGTGGATGTTGAGCGTAGTCAGTTGTTTGACATCGTGGGTTCTAGCTATCTTCTATTGTTGTATGGTTTCTGGTGTTTTGAAAAATAATAATATACATAGGTAGCTTGACCTTCATAGCTTACATGGTTGTTAATATACAGTTAGGAGGTCTGGTTCATATTACTACTGCCTACGTGTTAGAATCTCCTCCTTGAGGGCTGGATCCAACACATAAGCAGAAGTGGTGATGAAAAATAATAGATTAGGAAATGAAAATATGTTTTTCCTTCCAAAATCTGTTGTCTAATTTTTACATGGGGATATTCTTTGACAGGTGAACATAATGTTTGCAACTCTAGAGAAAATTTCTCAAACAGACCAAAAATATTCTGATATTTTCCTTTTAGAAAACTATGCAGCATTTCAGAACAGGTACTCCCTTTTTTCTAGTTGCAGTCATCCACGGCCGTTTCATCAATCCTCAATTTGATTTCTCAAGCACAAAAACCCGTTTCTCGTTATGCTTATGTTACTGAATGATTGCAGTTTGTATGACCTAGCCAATGTTGTGCCCACCTTAGCAAAATTCTATCACCAGGCTAGTGAAGCTTACGAACAAGCCTGCACACGACATATCAGCTTGATTATATACACTGTAAGTAGTATACCTTCATTGCCAAAAACAAGTCTTCTCATAAATGTTAGTTTTAAAATTTCCAGGTATCTGGTGAAAATTTTCCCCTTCGTGATGCATATTTCCTAGACCATGTTTTGAAGGTCTGCATCCTCACTAATGTTTATCCCTTGCAGCAATTTGAACGACTTTTCCAGTTTGCCAGAAGAATTGAGGATCTGATGTACACAATCTCCCCAGAAGAGGTTAGTGTCTTGGTAATCAAATATTATCATCTGATAGCTTTTCCTGATATCTTTGTATTCTTTTGAGGAAATAATGTTGTATATATGCCCTCTTGATGATGGTATATGGAAATAATATATAGCATGCTGGTTTGGTTTTCGAATCACGAACCTTCTTTAGACAAGTTCATAGAGTTTTTGTCTGAAGTTGAACATGAAAGTTGTAGTGTTACATTCTAATTTTTCTTCATGCTTGCTGGCTGATGTCATAAAATGTCATACTTTGCAAATTCAGATCCCATTCCAACTCGGATTGTCAAAAAACGATCTTCGGAAGGTGTTAAAGTCCAGTTTATCTGGGGTAAGATAAATATCCAATGGAAGTCTTTCTTTTTCTGGACTGATACCCTTAGAAATTGTAGAAGTTTGTTCAAACTGACAATAGTCAATAGTCACTTTGTAAGTTCAAGCAAAATTCAACAACTTCTAGGAGTATTAGCCCCTATTATTTTAAATGATTTTTGCTGAATATGTCCCTTGTCAAACATTAATGATGAAATACACTTTGGCTTCCCTGTAAAGGTTGACAAGTCCATTGGTGCAATGTACAAGAAATTGCAGAAAAACTTAACATCCGAGGAACTCCTCCCATCTTTGTGGGACAAATGCAAGGTAAGCTGGATTCATTCTCTTAAAAGTATTGTTGAGACCATGGTGATCTATTTCAGAGGCAAAATAAGAAACAAATAGAGATGCAGATATTTTGAGATTATACAAACCTGTTTGAAGGGAAAAATTAATAGGAACCTTGCAATCTATTTTGGTTCCATGGTGGTAATAAAAGGATGTGTCCTATGTAAGATTCTACTAGCTTGATTAAGGGAAAAGTTAAGTTAATTAAACTTGTATTGGAATGGAGAATATTGAGGGACCTCAAACAGAGATCCTCTATTATGATGCCATAAGTGAAATAAATAATTAGGATATCTAAACTTGCACTCTGCAGTTATAAATGGAGCAAGTTTCTTCCAGAACATATCTCTGGTGGTATGTAAGCTTGTTAATACCTTTTCTTTTAAACGATGCTTCATAATAATTTGTTAGGCAACTCCCATTCACTATTTAGATAATTATGTTTGGTATGGGGTAAAAATTAAACCGAGTGAATGTTTTTATCGTTGGACAAAAACATTGCTGAAGACGTGCTGGGAAGTGGGAACTGGATTATGGTGATAGATATATCAGATAAAAGAAGAGTAAACATAAATTTACTGGCATTAAGTTCATAGCAGTCTTAAGGAATTAGTGGTGACAACTTCAACTAATAGGACTCCTGGCCTTGTATCAAAAGAAAGGAAGCTTTATGGGTCTAAATGATGTATGATAAGAGTAATTGTAAATGGTAGATAGGAGTTGTGCTTGTACTTTTGGCTTGATTTAGTTGAGTAATATCTGATTGAGACTAAATTTGAACAGAAGGAATTTCTGGAAAAGTATGACAGTTTTGCACAACTTGTGGCGAAGATTTACGTGACTGAGAACATCCCTGCCGTGTCGGAGATGAGGGATCTTCTGGCTTCCATGTAATAAAAGGAAGAAGATTGTGTGTTGTATAATCGTTGAGTTAGTTCCTTTTGTGCGAGAAGAGTTGTGTTAGCCACCGGCTGTAATTACTTTAGGTCTGCAGTAACTTGTAATTCAATTCATTGCACAAATATGTTTATATAAAACTTGTGATGTATCCTTTACTTAATGCAGTGCTTGTGATTATTCCTGCATTTCTTTTATTGTTGGTTTATCAATACAGGACAAAATATTTGGTTCATCACTATTCTGGCATTTTTCTGAGTCTAAAAGGTTGGGATTCGTACAAATTATTACCAATAACATTATAATAAAATTCTAACATTCTCAATATCATCTTCATATTTATCGCATTCATCTTCCATTTTACTAACTATTTCAAACATTTCATAATCACCACTTAGTTGTCCTTATTTCATTATAATCTAGTTTTTCATTAATTTACCGTTAGAAGTAACAAAGATAAACACGAATAGTTAAATTACAAAGATTCAAAAAAATTTGTGAAATTTAATCATTACATGGCTCGTCAGATCAATAGCAACTTCAATAATAAATTTGTCCATATTGTATAAATTATAAATATATTTAGAAAAAAATTCATACCTCTAATCGGGGTTTGAACCTCTAACTTGTAGGTCACTAGGGATTTACCTACACTTTGAATCTGATTACTCACAGTTTAATTTATGATATGAACATTATATATAATATGC
>JAYMTO010000220.1:0-14457 GCA_036898065.1 California macrophylla | reverse complement strand
TTCCTCATTGGGAATAGGTTCCGATGGAGGAAAAGGATCATATGCGCTCTTACAACCTGAGGCGGCATGACTGGGGGACACTGAAACTAATGTTGCCCCAGAACGAACCATTGATGTGCACTGAGGGTGGGCTCACATGGGTCGCACGAATGACACAGGTGACCACAGACGGGAGAGATGCCACTAGTTCATTGGATGGACGAGCTGAGTCAGAGGAGATCTTTGATGGACAGAGGCCAGTTTTCGACTGCGAGATAAGGACCATGACGACATTTGCTTCAGCCACTGTAATTGTGAAGCATTTGTCTCCGACCCAAGTTTTCACCTCTTGGCAAATCGGAGAAAGGCGGGTTGAGTGAACAACGACGAACAATGGTTCGATCAAATGTCCATTCAAGCTCTCTTCATGAATGAGTACCACCTCACCTCACCCGTAGTGGAGGCGATGGAAAGTATGGATCTTTTAGTCCAACCACGGTGAGGGCGGCTAGAGATGAAGATCCATATGAAAGTTCCTTATCATCGAATAGGTGAGATTTATCAGGGATTATAGCAAACCAATTTTTGAGCCATGCCCAATCGTTAGAACGCAATGCTTTAAAGCATCTCTCGTCATGGCCGGCTATGAAGCAAGTTCTGTTTTCGAGGGAGATGATATCAACGTCCATGACCCCTGAGTTCATGATCTCTCCCAGCAAGCCATTGATCTTGATGTTTGTGTACGCGACTCCTAGAATATAAGAAGGAAGAAGTTCGTGGAACTTCGAGTTGAGTGTACCTCTGCACGTGATCTTGAATAACGGGGCCGGTTGTGTGTAATGCGGTCTAAGGGCTTCAGAGGTATTGTTGAGACGAGGGTGTCGGGGTTTCATGGTCCTCGATCTTCCACAGGAAGAGAGACAAGGATGGGGGGTTATCTGGAGCTCGATCTTCTGCGAGAGTGGAGGTGGACGTTCAAGTTGCGAACCACGGCGACTAGTAATTTGGCCTTTAACCTCAAGGTCATTGAGTGATTTTATTGCTTCATGCACTTCCTCCCAGCCAGAGAAGTGTATAAACACAAAGATCGAGGACGCACATCTACTCCACGCCATCTCCAGCCCACGGTCGGACATCCTCCAGGACATTCTCCATGACACAAATCGGAACCCAACTCTCCAAAACCTCCGAGACAAAATTCAGGCAGGAGAAACATGTACAGAATGGGCAGTGAAGGACGGGATCATACGGTTCAAAGGAAGAGCTTGGTTAGACAAAGACTCTTCCCTCATTCACACCATACTCGTGGCCGTCCACAATAACCATCACGAAGGCTACCAAAAGACGCTACATCGCCTGACAACCGAATTTGCGTGGCCAAATATGAAGGAAACAGTCCGAGACTTCGTCAGAGCCTGTGCAACGTGCCAAAAGAATAAGGCAGATCATCTACAACCCGCCGGATTACTGCAACCTTTATCCATACCAACACAGATATGGGCGGACATTTCTCTTGACTTTATCGACGCCCTGCCGAAATCAATGGGCAAAATCGTCTTGCTGTAGAGGGCTAGGATTCGTGGAGAAGAGTTTTTTTTGTTTAGTTAGGTGAGGTTGGAGGGTAGGGAAGGGTGGGTTTCTGACTCTCTTCGGAGGCGGTTAGGGGAGGTTTGGGTGGCGGGAAGGCAGGAGGGTGGAAGTAAGGGAAGAGAAAGTCATTATTGTGAGAAGTATCTCGAAAGCTAAATAAAATAAAAATGTGAAAAGAATATAATAAAAACGAATTAAATAAAAGCGGACAAGGTTCCAATAAAAGTAGAAACACAGAGAAAGAAGCAACACAACCATCCAACCCCTTTGAGTTAAAATTATGCCCCTTGGTAAACCTAAAGGAATAGCCCGGAGAAGTGTAAAAAGGAGAACTCTATCCCACAAAAGATTGGCATTAATAAAATGGTCCTGAAAAGAATAATGACGTCAACTATGGGGGCATCGACAGTATATTATATTTCCTATCAGAATTATAAAATAAAGCACGAAATAAAAGTGAAATGTCTGCAACGAATAGCTACATGCCGAAAATTATTAGTATTCCAGTTGCAAACTGTCTCTCCTAATAGACCAAAATTTCAGACATTAAACCAGCAGCCATCAAGGTTTATATTTTGCCATCTATTGATTACTCTAAATCTGTCCCACTGTCATTTATTTTGCTAAAAAAATTCTAGAAGGTATGCTGCTTGATTTTCATCAATCATTGTTCACTGATCTTTTTTAGCACGGCTATCTTTCAAAGATATAAGTAGAACAATAGAACATTATTTCTAATGTAATTTTGTGCCTCATTTTCAAAGACACAGAGGACCTGGCACCGTAGCTGCAGATGTTGTTAATAATGCTAATACACATTAACCTTGTCATAGAAGTTAGTTCTCTCATGATTTTAGAAAATTTTCAAGACGTCTTGCATTTCTACTCTCTTTCAAGACAGATCATATTTGAACCAGAAGATCTATAACTAAGAAAATGCTAATCTTAAAGCATGCAATGCAGGAACTAGTGCAACACTGAACTTACATCTTTAGGCCACTCATAGATGAGAGAGAAGAAGTTGAAATCATGAGTGGTATCAGTCCCATCAACTATGTCACCAATTGCAGCGATATGGAGAATGAATTGTGATAGATACGTTGTGGACTTGGTAGTCAATGGACCAAACAATCTCTTGCCAGTATCTTTTACATCATAACCAACAGACTTTGAGCT
Source organism: California macrophylla (assembly GCA_036898065.1). Taxonomy (NCBI): domain Eukaryota; kingdom Viridiplantae; phylum Streptophyta; class Magnoliopsida; order Geraniales; family Geraniaceae; genus California; species California macrophylla. The sequence goes on along the minus strand of JAYMTO010000220.1, from coordinate 11,712 downwards.
AGTTTCTCCAGATGTTGAACTTAAAGGCATCTGAATGCTTGTTCTCATACCAAGCCCAAGAACCCCATCTTTGTCACAATGTACAAGAACTTTACGATCAGGGTACTGACCTCTGCTAAAATTTAGTTCTTTTTCTTCATCAGCGACAGCTCTCGCAAGATTATGTAGTTTACCTAATATTTCATAAGATGAAGCGGCATCAAACCATATAATCATGTGGTATAAAATTACATGACACCAATACTCACCCATACCACTGAGGAAGAAAAAAAAATTAAGAGAAAGGTACCACTCAGAAACTGTCTCTTGCCCATGTGAGCGTCTTCAATCATCTGATGTAACATAGCAAGAGCACGTTCTCTTTGACCCTGTTGAAGAGACTCCTATGTCGATGAAATGATGAACTCCCCTGATAACATAGACTGAAGAGATGGGGGGTGATCCTGAAGGAATATTTCGTAGAGTATGGTCAATGAGTTGACATTTTCTTCAAAAGCATTTTATGTAACCTCGTGCACCCAGAAAAGAAAAACTAAAACAATCAGAGCTAACTGTATGAAATTGTAGGAAAACAAAAATTCACAGTAAAGTAGAATGTTATAATTAGGTAGCAGTTTCTTTTTTTTTAACATCTTTATCTTCTTTTCCCCCAACCCCACACCATCCACAAGCAGGAGACCGCCAAGGATTTGAATACTGGACTCTTATGAGGTGCGTCGTTCCTTGACCACTAGGCCTGCCAAACCCTAGTGGGTAAATTAGGTAGCAACTGACTGTAAGTTAACCAGAGAGAGAGAGAGGAAATCCAATAATAATAACATAAATGGGATAAAATACTGTACGTTAACTACATAGAGGAGATAAGAAAATGATATAAATGAAATGTATCTAAATGTATTATTTCTTCTTTTTTTTCTTCTTTTTTTGTCTTGTAGAGAAGTATAACCGACAGATATCTGAACTTTGGAATTCCTCATCGCTTAAATAAACTTGTACTTCATCAAAAAAATTACCTCATGGAAGCAAAGAGTGATCTATGCAAGTTATGAAAAAAGAACCATAACTTTGCCTATAAATGACATCAGTAGAATCAGTAGAATCAAATTCCTCAAGGATATGTATATCAATATTATCCATCTTACCTTACTTATATGACTATGCGCATACACAACTTTGGCATCTCTTGCACATAGGTCTCTTGATTAATGATAAGTGTTTGAACTAATGTTCTCGTGGCCTAATATTCATTGAGGATTCAATTTATCTATTTGTATCACATACAAGAAATCATGCATAAGACATCATACATACCATCCAAGCATCATGCATAATATATATAGCCTAACTATCACTATAGCATTCAAGCATCATGCACTATAACTCCTTAATCTGTCTTTCATCACATTTGTACTATAAATTCCCAAAATATCCATGAGTATAACAGTTAAGCCTCAGGAATGCCCCAAAGAGGAAACTTAAATAGAATATAGTTCATTTTTAAGAGGGTTTAGAAGGAACTTGTAAGACAATCTCCATGGAAAATTTTGTGATTTAACTTCTCTAGTTCTCTTAGGCAGCTGCTTGTTGGAATTAGCCACATGAAGTACTAATGATTACCAAACAAGTCCCAATACTCCAAGTAACCAACTGTTTCAAGGTTAATACTTATAAATAAAAAAAGCAACTTTTACCTGTTCCAAGAACTCAAGTAGACGCTTAAGGACACGCCGTGAAACAGAAATAACTCCCACTTCATGGATTTGATCCCAGTAAGTTGACCCTGTCTTGGGAGAGCCTCCTGGGTATATCTCAGAGAGCATCACTTGAGCCTGAACATGATATATGTCAATACTTGACGCAGAACAATGCACTTCATACAATTTAACAGGTAAAAGGAAGCAAAGGCTTGATAATAAGAACATTAAACAAAACTAGAAAACCGAATGGGCATGTTGGAGAAACAACATGGCCATATTAGCAGCCATTACCAATCAAATGCCAAATCAAAAGCCAACTTAATTTCTTTTTGTTAAAACCTGATCCAGCCCAAACACTCAAGCTGATGGGTGGAGGCCTCAAGATGTTCAACTGGTCACTAAATCTGTACTCTTCCAATGCGGGACACTTCAACATTGATGCATACAAATATAGAAAGAAAGATAATGTACATCCTTACTACATTGTACAAGTCTTAGATAACTATCTTATGTAGGGGTCTGCATCAATTGCTTTGATCTATTAATATCATATTTAATTAATTTTCATTGTCCATTTTTAGTGATTAGTTATGTTTTTATTCATTGTGAATTTTTAAACTAGCTATAAGAAAATATAGCAAAATAAACCTACTAACTGGATAAATAACTGAATCATACTGAAATAATTTGGTTCCATAAGGTTATGTTTTAAAACTAAACAATTTGATAGGTTAGTAAACTTTGATGATCTATAGGTTAGTAAACTTTGATGATCTATAACTTCAGTTAAATTACAAGATCAACAATTACTGAACCGAGTAATGGATTGCAGAACCCTTGTTATATTTCCCCATGGAAACTCTCAAGTAAGTAAATAGAGAGTTAAGGATTGCCTGATCAAGAAGCTGTTGGGACATCTCTGCAGTCCTTGCTGAAGTTGCAGCAACATCAACACAAAGAAGAACCTAGCAGTCAATAAAGAAGCAAGTCATAACTGCGTATAAATTCACGTGATTCATTCCCTGATCAGAAAATGTGGATGGCCAAAGGGGTAAGGGTAGCATCCAGAGCACTTACTGTAGCTAGAGGGCCCAACTGAGAACGTAAAGAATAAAAGTCTAGATCTTGCAGATAAGCCCCATTGGCGGCACGAGACACTGCATCCTCCACCTGTATACGAAATTGAACAAATCACAATAGATGAGAAATGCAAGGCATATACTAGTACTACATAAATATACAATATTATATACCTAAAATTCTTCCATATGGTTTCGCAAAACAACTCATTGAGTTGCCCCAAGATAATAGTGTGACTATGTAAATTATTTATAATAAAAAATCTTCAATTAGGCAGGGCATAAGAATGCATGTTTCGATCAAATGATGTCTATTGAATGGTATTGTGTGATTGATCTAACTCTATAAGGTATAACTCTAATGAGAAATAAAATAGCTGAAGGAATACTCTAATAGTCAGAAATACAAGGGTGAAATTGTTATCAGCAATTGTTATAGTAATTCAAGGGTGGAATACTGTGATATTGAATCATACCGATGTTCTCCCGAAGGCACCATCTACCCACTCCACTAATTCAAGGGTGGCTTTATCTTCTGCAGATAATGAAAATCGATGAACTGCCTCTTCTCCAATGTCATATTTTGCCCTTTGCATGCAACTAGACAATCAAAGTCACAAGTTATTTATAAGGCACTTATTGTATTGACATATTGCTTACTAAATGATGTATCTATAAGTCCATAGCCATAAGAGTTGTGAAACCAACTGAACTAAAAGTTTAAGTTGGTAGTTGAAGGCCCACCTATTATTTAATATTCTAAAACAACGCCTCAGGTCGAGTGAAAGCCCATTGGCTTCTGAAGTGACAAACAGAAGCTATGTAGGCTCACCTGGCCCCAAACACTGACTGTAGCTAGTGGGATTCAAACCAGTGATCAGTAGGTCAACGAGACTGATACCATGTGAAACCAACTCAACTAAAAGCTTAAGCTCATACATGGAAGCTCACTTATTACTTTATACTCTAAAAAGAGTAAACAATGTTAGAGTCTAAGAACAGTTTAACGAGAAGACATTCTCATTCTATTTAATTGGCTGAAGAGGTTATGAAGCCTGTCAACAACCATATAGTAAAATATTAAAATTTCAATGTATGATTAAAAAACAGGTAACTGTCTTTACCATTGACCCCTCCAACTGTGAAGCAAAAAATGAATTACTTTTTGGAGTTAGGTTGAAATCATTCTTCACAAAATTGAATTATCCCTCCCAATTCAGTAATACATGGACTATGACCAATATGGAAATTCTGAGTTGCCAACATATATAACTCCCAAGAAAAAGCACTTCCAAACAATATAACTTAAATTGTCATTTGTCAACAGAGGAAAATGCAACAAACTCACAGGTTTAGTAGTTTGGATGGGACAGCACGTAATACTGTCAACGCCTCCTTCCATCTCCACCGTCGTTCTGATAAGGGTAGAAGACGTTGCAAAATTGGTAATCGCCATTGCCAATCTTCAACGAACTGTTTAGCCATTGAGATTCTCCATTCTAGAGCTTGCTTTCCACCTATACTTAGACTACCATTTGACGCATGCTCTTGTTCAGCTACAGTTACAGGCAGATTATGGTGTAATATTTCAAGCAGCAATCCTGTGAAAGATATAACCATTTCATTTCCTCCTTCACTTGCAGCAGGGTCAGTAATATGTTCCCAGACACATGCATAGCGTGATTCAGAATAGTTTCCTGCTGATTCACAATGCTTGATGCTGACAGAGATATCATCCATATCCATATGTAAAAGGGAAATTATAATATTAACCATCAAAATCTGCACCAATAAAATAGGATGAAAATTACTTGAAATTATCCGCATAATCTAATCAACAACTTTCAACTCTCATCTGGACAAACATCATGTGTTCGGTCACCTTTAAGTCTTTAATCAAGTTTTCAAACAAGAGCATATTAAAACCCACCAGGTGTCAACGAGTCAAAAGAAGAAAAAAAATACAGAAGAAGTTAAATTAATGTTTTACAAAACTGTAAACTTAACAAAAAATGACCTTGCGTGGACTATTGCTGACCGCCTCCAAATGGTTCTGAAGGTCTTTTAGATGGCAGAACGCCACTTGGTGATGGTTTTCTTTTCCATCAGCTATGCTCCTTTCAATAGATCCTAGTGCGAGAACACTTGATTCCAGAGCATAACGCATGTGCATAAGCTCAATATCTAGAATTCTATCCAAAACATCAAAAGAGTTAGTGAGCAAAGGAAAAAGTATGCATAAACATGCATAACTAATATCTGATATGCTTTTAATTATAAATGTTGCAGAATTTGAGTTTTTTATTTGAAAAGGGTTTTTTTTTCAGAAACCGATATCTGACATAGTCATGCCATTCTTATTTGAAAAAGATTTCAGTCATTACAATAGACAAATAAATAACATAAAAGGAAATTTCCACACCTCTTCCGGTCTGCTGCAGCAGTAGCAATTGGCTGCATGCTGATCAATTCAATAGCATTCTGAAAGTTTATGCCTGGAACTACGTCAAATAGTACCTATTGACAAGGCTTTAGATTAAAAAAACATGAAGCCAGAGAAAAAATTGTATCCAAAAAGTGTATCATTCATCAAATTACTTTGGCAATCCTACTAGTGACTCAAATGTGGAATAACTTCCTAATGACTAAAGATGGGTGTGTCTGTCCAATGATTGTCCACTAGAGTTCTCAGAAAAAGTTACGCATATTGTCACATAAAGGCTGTATCTACTAACAATAAATATCCACTTAGCTAAAATGGTAAGAATATGACTCTTCCTTTCTGTTAGTTGTTCAAACCTTTATTTCCATATCAACAATGTGATAAATATTGCAATTCTACTACAACTCCATATTGTCACTGCTCACAATTTCTACTTCTAAAACTAATATGTTACATCTTGCTAACCAATACCGAAAGTAATATGTCAAGAATGCAATTATACTGGTTACTAATCAAACTATCAACAAAGCATGATTAACCTTCATTATAAGTTATACTCATACTTCGTTTTAAGTATCATGTGATACTAATTGTAGGTAATTGGAATAAGGTTAGCATTTAGACATCTTTTGCATATAGTGTTATAAATGTTTTCTGCTTGACTCAGTATGTTGAAAGTTTTTAAGATTGCTATTGGCAAGTTCCTTCTGAAAAGAATATATTCAATAGACTTACAAATATTGAATCACAATAAAAACGAATACATTTTATAGACCCCATATCTCCACATGCACTCTTTGTAAACTTTTGGTCATGATGCATACATGCCTACACTTCCTTTTAATCTATTCAATAGACTTACCCGAAGAGGACTTTGTGCAGAAAGCCTCTCCAATACGAAATTTTCAACAAAGGGATCCAACTGCACTTCATTTTCACCAATACGTTCTTTTCCAGACAGCAGCAGAGAGGAATTTGAATTCCATGGTTGACCAGAGTTGACACAGGCAACAAAAGTGGCAAGGTCAAGCTGATAACATAAGGAATTGCAAAGATGTTCCACGCAAGATATCTGGCATAATCAAAGTTGACAATCAAATATTTTCGTTGATTGTTTGATGATATATCCATATATTATGAGGAAGCATTGCTTTATAACAATTTCCAAACAGTGCGCCAAGGAATTACCTCATCTGATGACTGCCATAAGGTGAAGGTTCTTCAAGCCTAAGTACTTGTGACTTACTTATCCACAGCCGTTGCATCAATTTCCTCCGTATTGGTGTTTTACCAGACAATATATCCCAACCCATAGAAGCTACCAATGGTTGAAGTCGAGGAAACAAAGCAAGAATCTGCCACATCAGAAGAAAACAAATGTACTTACAAAGTGTAATTAGAGAGTGAATAACAAAAGGAGTGATTCGAAAAACAATAAGAACTATCTATTTCATACTCACATATATAATCTAAACTAATACTGGGCACATACATTACTAGCTTCTTCAAGCTGCTCCCTCGTCACAGCGGATAGGGCACTGTCCATAACACATTCAAGTACATGCAATCCAGAAACACGGGCAAATTGGTACAAGTCTCTCATACAAGAATGTACAGTTGACTTCATAAGCATATTTCTATCATTTGAATCAGTATTAGGTTTTGATTCTGCCCAATATTTTTGAAAACACTCAAGGGGTATTGGAATTCCATCGATATCAAGAGGTCTGCACATTTTAATATCTTCAGAAAGCAGCTCATCTGGAATAACCTGAGCACAAACACATTGTGCAGTCAATAAACTCCATCAGGATTACAAATGTACATGTCCAACTGCAATGTGTTCCTAGGTTATTGAACAGTACTCCTCAAACCTCATACAGCCCACAAAGGCAGAATATATAAAACACATACATGATAGAGATCAAAAAATGTACTTTGCTATAAGCCTTTAATTTTTATTTGGAACAATAAAATAGTGAAACTCGTTCAACTTAATTATCTGTATAGAGATTTCAACTGGACAGGAAACACAACTGTCTACGACTTTCAGAATGGTTCAAATGCTGCAAAGTTTTAGCCTAATTTTGAAGTTCTTTAAAGGTTTGTCTGAAACTTTCATACCACCAAGTAGTTGAACTCACCATATTATTATCTGTAATCAACAAGATAATAGGACTTTTCAAACAGCACTCAAACTTATTTGCAAGATCTGTGTAAAATGAATAGAGATTTTATAGGGAAAATGACATTTCAAAAACAAATTGAGTTGCCTGCTGCATGGTACATCGAAGGACAACAAATGAAAAAAAAAATACATTTTAAGGCCAAAAGAAGCCTCCTGCTTGGAACACCCAGGGAAAACATCTTTAAAAATACATTTTTGGGGTCAATAATATATTCTTTGAATTTTGGAAAAATAATTTCCGTTGTTTCAGGAGATCAAACAATATTTTTTGTGATGCAAAGCTGAAGAAGCAAATCTTATAGGGAAAAGTTGAGTTGAAAACATTTTGAGTTCAGAAGTTATTTAAGTAAGGGATTTGCACCTCAATCATCTGAACAAGATTTCTGCAATTTGATGCAAGAGCTTCTGTATAAATCCGAAGAAGTTTTTCTCGCATTGCATGCCAGGCAACTCCAAACCCATTTCTACTTGACAAAACCCTCTTGAGAAGATCGTGCAAAACCAAGCTACAAGAAACATCCAAAGGCATTAATAAAAAATGATCAAAAAAGTTCACCAACTCTAGAATAAATTATTAGAAAACTATCCATACTTAATACAGTGGTAAAACAGAACAGAACAAAACTATGAAACTCGACAGGGGTTAAACAAATTAACAAAAAAAGGGGAAATAATCTAGAGAAGACAGTAAAACTCATCAATATCTTACTATACTAGTTAATCTTGTAATGAAGAACCAACCCATTTTCACCAAATTAACAAACCCATCACCCGAGGCACTCTATATATATACACACACACGAGAATGCAGAACCAAAAATAGCGTCAGTTGTAAAAGGCAGAAGACAAAGGCCATACAATCCCTTTTTCAGAGAACTAGCATCAATCAAACACGAAGGCCAATTTGCCACCCCCACCCCCCAAGCTAACCCATTCACCTTATAAACAAACTGGCAACCTCAGTTTTTTACAATAAACATATATATATAGGGATGAGATCCGATGAGAACCTGTCTTCAAATGGGAACCGAGGAACCAGTAACTTTTCATTGAGTTATAGAATAGTTTTCATTGAGAAATTTTTACATTCGAGTGTTAAAGTAGTTTTCATTGAAATACACTTTTCATTATAATGTGAAGTAGTTTTCATTGACACACAGTTTTCATTAGATTATGAAGCAGTTCTCATTGGTTCAGTTTTCATTCAATTACACTGTACTTCCCGGTTCCTACAGTTCCCAATTTTAGGATTGGTTCTACTTGATCAACTTCCTATATCTATCTATATATAGAGAGAACATATTTTGTTGTATGTTGAAGTGTCCCACATTGGAAGAATGTGGATATAGTGACCACTTGATAAGTGCCTTGAAGCCTACACCATGAGCTTGAGCTTTGGGCTTGGTCGGGCTTTAACATAATATTATATAGCACAGTTGAGGTTGAAAATGACCCATGTGTAGAAGTAGAGTCCTACATGTGACGGGGTGTTGAAGTATAATATCACATCCAATAAAAATAAATGAGTTATAAACAAGATTTGTTAGTTGACCTTTTAGTTTAGAGTTTGACCCGATATGTGTTGCCTAATTTGTAATTCTACATTGTAAAACCTTACAAAGAAACATGAGAAGCACAATAAAAGTAAGAAATGGAAAAGTCTCTCGAACTTTAAGCTATCTAAAAATTCATGATATGCATCTCTTTAGGATATTGCTGCAAGTTTATATAAACACATATATCTTCAAAAATAATGTGATTTGATGGCTTTTATGATATAGCCCTTGGCCAAGAGAGAATATTTTAGGAGTTTTCAAGGCTAGGTTACTAAATCAATTTTCTTTTAGGGTTTGCTTTGCATATCATCAAAGCCATTTCAAGGTTTATATAACAAAGGCATATATTTTAAACAGTTAACAATTGGATGGTTGTTCTGTGAGCACCTTTCCTCTTTCATATACTCTCTTCTATGTTATTGTTTGGAAAATATTGGGTACTTCACTCTTTTGTAAGAGAGAAATAGCAGGAATTTCAAACCAGATCACAAATATCTCTATTATATGGGAAAGGTTGTATTTGCTGCATCTATTCGGGCTAGTGCTTCAGGTTTCTGTGAGGGTGTATCTATAATAGATATGAATGGACAGTTACTTTGAATATTTGTGTTTTTCTCTTGTTCTCTTTCATGTACTTTCCCAAGGCAATGAATTGAAGTATTAGGTAAAGCAGCCTACATTTGGAGGATTAAGTGCTTGACTTATCTAACTGGGAGCCAAGGACCCACTAAATCTAATCGGTCTCTTTTATCTTATAAATATACTTTCTTTGATAACAAGGAAAAACAAGCTACTTAAAAATTATATTCTATACCAATCGCATAAAATATGAGTTACAAAAATCTATATAAAATACAACTAAGTAAATAACACAAGAGTCCCTAAATCTATAACACAGTAGTTAAATGACAAAAAATTGTGACTGAAAGATGATTAAATTATATTTGAAGGATGTTCTTCACTAATGCAAGAAGAGCATGGGAAAGTAATTTTTAACAAGAGAAAAGTTCCGTAAGGTAAAGGCCTTTTCAAGCCTGCAAATAGTATATAAGGAATTATTTCATATGAAAGCTGTTAGTTTAAATTTCTATGTTTTCGACCCTTTATAACCAGTTATGAAGAAATGTTCCCATCATTCAAATCTGAAACCAAAAGAAAAACAAGAAATGGCCACTCAGCTCAAGATTGATCATGCCTTTCTTGTAATGAATTCCTCCCTGAACAATACCATGAAGCTGGAATTTACATCAGTTGCTAACATAAAAGTACCCTTTATTAAGAAAAACCTTGCTTATCAATATTACTTATTTCTTGCCTATTGAAGGTAATAATAACTAATATAAGGATCTCGAACGTAACTCAGTGAAAGAACACACAACTTTAAGCAAAAGAATTTTAAAGGAAAACATATATATTAAGAAAACAATATAGACACACCGATACTCTGCATCCTCCACTCCAAAATCCACTTGAAGAAAAGGGATCCTAGAAACTGCTAGTTCCAGATCACCCCCCTTCAGATACTTTTTCATGGCATCCAAATGAGCCATTTGAACAGTCCTCTGTAGTGAACTAAGAACCTTGAAATCATCCTCACTCAAGCAATCCTTCACAGGCTTCCCTTCCTTCTGCACTGTTATTGCCATTCCTGTATCATCATCTCTCCATTCCTGAATTTGCCAATGAACATTCCAACACAGTGCATGGTAGACATCAGCACTGTCAAAAATGACCTGCCTCAGGCACAACAGGTCTACATCCTCAATTGGAACAGACCCAGAAGCCACCCTGGTCTCACTCCCATCATCCTCATTGCCAAAACCTTCAGCTTTCACAACTCCATCTGCCTTCAACATATTCACACCCAACTCCAAAACCCTGTTTAAAACCTGCACGCAGTCACCCAATTCACCATTTTCCTCCCGCAAATCCTCACCTCCAGCGGACAACACCTCCTCGGTTCCCGCATCGTTCCCACTAGCGACAGCATCATTTTCCTTGTCAATGCTATCCAAATCCAGATTCTTCCGCATGGCCTCCGAAACCCGATCGGTCAGAATTTGGACCAACAACAGGAACTCGGCGCGCAAGCGCAGTGTTTCTGAATCGAAGGTCCATGCCGATGTGTGGTTAGTTAACTGCAGGAGCTCAAGAGTGGACAAGTATGTGAGGAGAGAAGGCGAAGGACAAGAGGTTGACCAGAGAATACTGTGGAATCGACCAGAGTGAGCAACGATGGTTTGGAGGATGGCAAGAGAAAGGTCGGGGTTTCTGGTGCGGAGAGCGAGCAGAACAGCTCGTAGAGGTTCGAATTGGGCGAGGTGCAGGTGGTTTGCTGCCAGACGAGAGAGAATTTGTGATTCGGTGTCCATTGAAGTCGATACACAGCACAGATTCAGGGTTTTCAAATTCTTCCTTTACCATGCCCAACTGCAAGCTCAACGACAAATAGAGATTGACTCTAGTGTGTGGCCTATGATTTATGGTATGAAGGTGTTTGGCTCTCGAGAAAATCGCTATTTTGTCTCTGCAGAAAGTAAATAGAGAGAAAGGGGTGTGATTTTCATTCGGGAAAAGGAGGGTGATTTGGCGAGGTAGACGGTAGGGTGAGAAACAAACGGCATGTATTTATGCATTTTCACCATCCACGGTAATTGGATGGATAATTTTTTTTTAAATTAGGAGTAATTATTATTTACTGTAAAATAGTTTTCACAAATATTTATTTTTGAACAATTCTTTTACAAAT
>JAYMTO010000219.1:0-14470 GCA_036898065.1 California macrophylla | reverse complement strand
CCAAAGGTTTTCATGTTATGACATAATTGTCTTGGTCACTTTGGATCAACAATGATGCGTAAAATTGTTAACAATTATATGAAAACTACATTTTTAATGGGAGATACATATAATTGGATAAATCAAAGATTAGATGTCTCATATAAAAATATTTATTATTACATAATGTAGATTCTTATCGTGTAGATTGTTTATACATGATATATTAACATAATTAATGTATATTTTATTAAATTCGCTTAATCCTACTAAGATATACGTAGTATTCACTTATTATTGGGTAGGAATCGATATTTCTTTCACCAAACTTTGCATTAAGCTAGGAACTAAATATAGTGTACAGTATGATTTTGAATGGAAGTTGCTGACGCGCGGGGAAGAATTAAGCGAAGAACTCATCCGACCGTCCACTTGGCAGCACAGTAGCATTTCAGTTTCAAATTTAAAAGAAAAAATAAAAATCGTTACAAAACCCGCGTCCTGCACAGTGGGCCCAATATCCGCGCGCCTTCTGGATGCAAAGTACCATCGGTACGATGCCGTTTCAATACGTCCCAAGAAGTTGATAACGGACAGAGTCGTAATTCAACCTCAAGTAAAGGGGTAGAAAAGTCATTGACAATCTCCGTCAGGTCCAATCATAAGTTGGTAACAGTAAGAAATGAATAAAGAAATACCAGTTTAATAGCTTCTCTGAATCTCTCTCCCTAGACTAGACTAGACAGACAGAGCAAACAGAACCCCCCAAATAACGCCCGACTCATGGAAGAAGCAGAGGTGAATTCACCTAACCACCAATTTTTCCTCTCCCAACCACCACTGGCTCCACAGATAGAGCCTTTTCTTTTTGGAAATGCTGTGATCTTCTTCAATTTTCATGTTTTCTGTTGATTTTTGAGTTGAGTGTGGTTTTTGATGGATGCAGAAAATGGAAGCGGTGAAGAAGGCGTACGCGGAGATCATACTGAACACTGCGAAGGAGGCGGCAGCTCGGGTTATGGCGGCGGAGATGAAAGCTCTGCGGTTTCAGCACGATCTCCGTACCACCAAAGATGAGGCTCTCGCGATGCTCCTCCGTCTCAAGCAAATGCTCGATTCTAAGGTTCCGTCTTTTTATTATCTCTCGGCTTCTTAGGTCTGTGATTTTATTTTCTGATTCGGAATTGTGGTTTTGGAAGGGCTCTTGATCTCCTGTACGGAGTGGAAGGGTTCCGCAGTTGAATTGCTTGATGATCTGAAAGTCTTGTTTGAATCTCTGATTGGTTAGGATCTGTTTGTTTGTGGGATATGAGAGGGGGAAACAGAGTGGCTGTAAGTTGGATTTATTTCCTGTGCATCATTTGCTATTTATTTTCCTTTCCCGCTTCTTTTTTTCTTAACAAGCAAACATGAGGTTGGAATTTGTTATCACTTTGCCCGATTTCTATTTGGTGGTTTCATTAGTTAGGACTTGAGAGATTTGTTTGGGTTTTTGAATTCAAGCATCGTTTCATGATCGTTTCCGAATTAATTTACTTTGCAAGGTCTAGGTTTCTTACCCCATTGCAACATTCAATTTTGAGATCAAAAGACGCACTTTGACTTTATACCTTGACGAAGCTTTTAGTAAATTGGTGTTTTGGGGTTAAAAATAATTGCTGTTTTGATAGTAATTTTTTCTTATTTAGCTGGAGCGAAGATACAATCAATTCTTTTCTCCCTAAAGCAGGAGAATTAGTTGCAACTTGCCAACCAGATTATATATATATATATATAAACTCTTACCTGCAATGGTTAGATTGGGCACTTGAAAATCAGTTCTTGAACTGAAAACTGATTTTTTTTTCTGTGATGTGGCGTGCTTTTTCGTTTCCTGTGGTGTTTTTGTGTTAACAGTAGCTATGAGTTTGACCTGGAATGAAGTAAATATCAAGATATTTCATTTTCAAGCATCTTTCTTATATGTTATGTTAAACCTTTGTGTTCGTTTTTGTTCTTCAATTGCATAATTAATACAACATGCAGTTCATTACTCTTTCATATGGTGAAGTGAACTCTTGCCCATATGTGCAACAAAAGGCGCCTAATTTTCTCTTAGATTTGGTTTCCCACTTTTATGGGTCATCCAAGTTGTAATTGACAAGGGGAACTAAAGAGAAATAGAAACTCATAAAACAATGATATATGTCATTTCATGACCATGGGCGTGATAATGAATTAATGATAGCACATATAAGTAAAAGAAATCTCCTCAATGCCAAGGGAATTTGTTTTTCTTGTAAATTGTATCAGTGGATTGACTTTTTTTTTTTATAATGGAACATATTCATGTCTTGGTTTTCAGTTTTTACTACTATCAAGACTAGCCACTTCATTCTTTTGTGAAGTCTTTTTCCCAAGTCTTTATTTTCTTCTCTCTTTTTTCTTACTCGTATCCGTTGCTCTTCAGTATAATAGTGAATTAGTGATTATTTCCTTATGAGTTTTCAGCCACTTAAACTTATTATGTTTGGAATTGTTACTCTCACTTAGTCAGAGTTTTTAATGCCAAAATGGAATTCTCAATATTAGCTGATGTTCGGCTCGTTTTATTTGTTTTTAGTCATTGAGAACCTTAGATATCAAGAAAATTTCTCTTCTGTAATTTCTGTTAATCTCACTTAGTGTTTTGGTGTAGCATTGTTGTGATTAAATTTTTTTTGTATGGTACAACATGCCAAATACATTTCATAATTCAACCAACCCAATATAACATGTGTGAATGTCTAAGACCTTCAGTTCCATTGCAATGCCTGTTTTGATATACTTTTCTGTTCCTGGTTTTCATTTTATTGTTGCAAGCAATGGGAAATTGACACAATTCTCTTTGCAGACAACTGAAGCAGAGATTACATCCTTGAATCAGCAAAGAAAGATTGAAGAACTTGATGCACAACTCAACGAGGCTGAGGAGATTATAACAGATCTTAGATTGGAGGCGAAGCAAGTACATGATAAATTGGAGAAAGTGAAAAACGAAAAGAAGCAGCCTTTGGATGAACTTTCTATGAAGCAAATTCCAGATTTTGCTGAAAATCATACCCATGAATACAAGACAAAAACATCCAAGCTTATAGTATCACCTTCCGAGGATTCAGGACTTGAAAGTATTACTAACCTCAAAAAGAGGATGCCTCTGGATCAGGCTGTTCAGGAGGGAAACTGCGGGAATGCCATAAGCACTTCTGATATGGAAAAGTATTATGCTCAGAGTTCTGGTTTTGCCTCCACAGTCATGAGGAACAAGGAGCCTGAGCTGTACAAAAATGGATGTACGCAGAGAATTCGTGCCATTGGTGGAAAGTTGGTGGATGGAAATATGCACCCCTCCAGTGATGAAGAAAATCAAAATCCCAGCATAAATAATGGGTTGATCATAACAGCCACCGATAAGGATGAAGGAAAATTTACCATCTCCCGTGCCAATATTATGGAAACAGAGAGGTCATCTGTTGAAGTAAGGAGGCCTGTTGGAACCCGCTCAGTACGAAGACGAAAGAATCGCTTTGAAAAATACAAAGCTACCTCTTGCCAGTCTTTAAATAATCCTACGAAGTTGCCTCAGAGCAGCTGTTGTAAAAGTGATTTTGTAAAGATTGTCCAGAAAGGGAAAAGAAACGGAACTGTAAAATGCAGAAATGCTACACCGAAGTCTCCTCTTGATCAGTTTTCTGACTCTCATCTGCTGTCTCCTTCAGTCAGTGGAAATATTAGTTCTGGGGAAGATCAGTCGAAAAATAAAGACAAGCTGAAGACTAAGTCAATGCCTCGTTTGGATCCGGTGTTGGGATCAATCAAACCCGATGCTGATCTTATATCCGGACTTCTGGATGTCCCTATAAGCACAGGGACGCTAAATGACTGTGAACCTGCATGGAGTGCAGCATACAACAAAGGAAGAAAATTAATAAATGAATCAGTGTCAAGAAAAGAGGAAGGTGATACCGCTGAGAGTCTAAAGGTAGCTAGTTTAGAATCAAAAGGTGAGTTGTTTGATGTGCCATTAATGGAGTCTGATCTGACAGATTTGAAAACATCCGAATCGTCTAATAGACCTCTTGGTCAAACTGGGAATGATCGACTTTTCAAGTACACTTTCACGAGGAAGCGTAAGAAGGACTTGAGCAACTCTGACCAACAAACTTCTCCAGTAAAGAGTTCTGCAAAGAGGAGGCTCATAGAGAAGCAAGCTAGCTTACCAGAGCCACAGAAATCAAATTTGCTAAATGAATCACCCAGGGACAGTAGGCTTCTGGCTCAGGTTGCCGATCAGGTTTGTGATTCCTCTCCCATCCCACTCTCTTCTTCAGAAGTTTTTATATTAAAGGTAACTATCCTCGAAATTTAGTTAGGTTGCACGTGGATGAAGAAATACGAAAACTGTTCGGTTTACATTTCTCTTAAAATGTCCATGAAGCTAAAAAAATTTGTCCAGATGAAGTCACAAATTAATTTAGAATCATGTTAATATGCGTGTTTAAAATGTACATGCGTAAGTGTTTATTCAAAGTCCATTAATCAATGATTTTGATTTGAACTTAGAAGGCCTCTTACTTTTCGCATATTACTTCCCAAATACTGCATTTTTATTTATTACCAAACTCTTACTCAAAGGTTTTTGACTTGGGAACTTGAATTTAAATTTAAGTTCCTCCATTGAAATGGCAAAAATAAAGGAATACAAGGTAGGATTTGAAGTTAATTCTGACTCGAGGCTGATGTTTTCCGACTTATTAAAGCTGGACTTGTAGCCAAAAAAGTTGAGTTGAAAGTTTGCTTCCATTGTTCAATACTTTTTAAGTTCCAATTTTTAGGCTTTATTTTGGCATATAGCTTGGTGAGGAATGATAATACCACAAGGTTGCGTGTTAGTTTTAGTCATTTCGTGTTTCATCAAATTAATACTGTGAAATAACAGTTGTCGTTTTAAGTCACATGAACTTGGACAATCCTGAAAATTGAAGTCCCTGCTTTCTTAACTCTCCAGTGCAATGAACAGCCTGCTCAGTTTTAGTGATTTCGTATTTTTGTTTTGTGCAGCTTATTTCTTTGTCGGACAAAAGATGGTGGTGAAGGGCTGTCCATTAACTCTAACCGGGTAAAAGTTGTATGCAGTAATCAACCACACCATTAACCTACCTACTTGAGTTGATACTCAAAGAAACTTTTGTCCTATTAATTCTGATATGATAGGCAATTATATGATCGGTAACTTCATGACCATTTTTCTGGTCTCTATATCGTATCTCTTAATATATCTTCTCTTCCCAAAAGCAAAAAAAAAGCTTATCATCCATGCCCATTTTCTTTTCATGCATATACTAATATGCCTGTAGTGAAAGGGTTGGTCTTGCTTCCCTTTTAAATTTTAATCTCGATGATGTTGTGATTGATTAAAGAGTGCATGTGCTCTTCTTTGAAGTTCACTGAAAAGCAAGCTTTGGTGGATTTAGGTGCATTTTGCCTGCACGATCCATACCATTTCTCGCGGTTTCTGAACTCTAGATAGTTATCAGAAAAAAAAGTAAAGAAAGGGAAATTGGGGGAAGTAGAAGAGAAGTAGTAGCACATAAACCTGTGTCTTGGTGTAAAACAGAGGTGCTTAGCTTAGCTCCAATATTACTAGACAGACCGGTAGCCTAGAGCCTATACACGACCTGGGAATGAATAAAGAGTTTGAAACCCGCCACTTGCTAGGATTGACACTGAAGAAGTGCCATTTGGACAAGTGGCGCTTATTGAACTTCACCGCCCCTGTTCTGTTGGCTCCGAACCCTCCCTCTCTCAGCAAAGCACCAATTCCAATCCCTACTTCAAAAGCTACATGATTGTAAGTAACAACTGGACTGAAATTTTGAAATGATGAGAGAAGGGACATGTGGGGTCATTTTGTCAAGGGCACGCGAGCTGATCCGCACCCAACAGGATCTGGATTGATACTTAGACTAACAAAACCATTAGAATTAAACCTAATCAACACTTAATTATCTTCGCATTGCATGTTAACTTGTTGTTCGAGAGAGACAGTGATTTTCTGGGAGGGAGCATCTGCAGAACATGAAATATTACAGTTCCCAACCACCATATCACAAATGTTCCTTTTCTGTCTTTTCTTTAAACGACATTTAAGAATAATCAAATGATTGCAATAGCTTTGTCAATTGTTGCATCAATTATAGTTCCTTCTCATGTTCCGTGTCAATCATAAAAATACAAATTAATATATAATTACCTCACTCTTTTTTTATCCACCAAATACAACTCCTAGTCATCATGAAGTTTGGATCATTTTGTCACTAGTTAGATTCAAATTCGTGATGATTTATTGTTCCCAATCCTATATTAATTAGCAGAGTATCATTAAAAAAAATGCAGCTTTGTGTTTTTGTTTTTTCTTGTTCCTGCAGAAGAACAAAAACAGCTTTTGGTCCCTATGTCTCTACTTGTCTTCCCTTTGATTCTCTCACCAGTCACTTCCTCTCATCATCAACACAAACCCATTATATTATATAAGCATGCTCCAAGGGACCTCTCTCTACACAATATAGGCATTAGGCACAATTGAACTTAACTCAGAGCACACAGTTGAAGAAAAAATGAGTGAGCAGAGAGGAGCAAAGGAAGCAGAGCATGGAGATGATTATGTGAATACAATATTGTTCACTGCAGGAACGGCTCTAGTAATGGCGTACCTGAAACGGGCTGCGGTGGCGACGTTGGTAGTAGAGCAGTGGCGGATCTGGGTGTTTCTTTTCCTCAATGTCGTCCTCTTAGCCATTGTCTTCTCCTCTGTACATAACAACAATAAGAACAATTCAAGTAGTGAGCAAAATCAAGGAAGTGATAGTAAAGATGCTACAGAAGCAAAGGAGGAGACCCAAGTTAAGAAAGAGAAGATCGAGAAGAAGGAAGAGCAGTGCAGATGGTTTGAAATTGAAAATGAGGTGGTAGGGACTCATAGAGAAGGCGACAAGGATTGCGAGAAGGCGATGAAGATGAGTGTGGATGAATGTGATTATGAGGCTCCTCGGCTGTCGAAGGAAGAGCTGAACGAGAGAGCAGAGGCTTTCATAATGATGTTTAGGCAGCATTTGGTTTCAGATGCCGTCAATGGGAGATCAAACCATAAAAGAGGGAACATTCAGCTTCCTAAACATGTTCAAGTGCAGTTGTTGCAAGTTCATGGATGATGAACTTGATTTTTCAACTCACTTTTGTCTTTGTTTTGGGAATTTTAATGTGAAATTTTGTTATTTGAGAGCTCAATGAGTAATCTTATTTTTCATCTAAAACTGCATTTTCCTTATCTATCTACGCATGTAGTCTCCAGATAATCTAAGCCTTTTCAAGCTCCTTTCTGCTAAAAACTAAACACTCCATTTCTACTGAATTGAAAACTACTACAATACACAACTCAATAACTAGACAGATCTATTTCAGTAAATCCTCTAAAACCCAGCTAATTTACAGAGAAAAATTAGTTTAAGCATCTATTTCTTATATGGATTTGAGTATATCTCACACTCATTTGCTTATTACAATTGATGCATAAATGACTTAATTAAATAACTAAAATATAAATCAGAACAGTTAATTTAAGACATAACCAGTATGAGTTTAGGGTTACCATTATGTGTCTATTGGCCCAGTCCAACTCAAATTTAGGCCTTAATAATGTTATGTTCAGGCCTGGTCCTCCATTTTCTTCTTTTTGCAAATTGCAAGAAGATGAAAGAAACATATAATCAGATTTCTATAGACCTAAAAATGCCACCAGGGCACCAACCATTCTATGAGAATGGTATTCTCATGTGGAAAAGTGACAATAAAAAGTAACCCACCAATTTCTTTTCCAGAACAATAATGTCACCTGTTTAGATATTAAATACTGTGACTCAATCACTTTTCTTACCTACTGAAATTAATGAAGATGCAGATCTTATATAGATAAGAAGTTTTCTTAATTGAACCAATTATATCTATATGAGTAATAGCAATGCACGATCAAATACATTGTTTTAATAGCCTTGCATTATAAAAAAGTACAGAGAGAATTGTAGAAATTGACTGTAGATTTTATTTATTTATTTTGTAAATTGTGACTCTTAAAAAGTGTTACAAATTAACAGTGTAACGCTTTATTTTATTTCATTTTGCATCGTAAATTACACCATTTAAAATTATATAAAAAAAGTTAAAAATACCTCTTTAAAATAAAATAAAAAATATTTTTAGAAAATAGAAATAAATTTAGTTTTTGTTCAATTTAAAATAAATGGTATTTTTAGAAGATATATTATTCAAGTTAAATAAAACATTACGATAACTTGAAAAGCTTTTTAGAAGAGAGTTACAACTTACAAAAAAAAATGTAAAACTTACTGGCAGTTTTTGCAATTCTCTCAAAATATATATAACTTACAAAAAAAATGTAAAACTTACTGGCAGTTTTTGCAATTCTCTCAAAATATATATATCACTCTTAATATCTAAGCAGCATAGAGAATCAAACCTACTTCATGTGTGTTGACTGAAAATCTCAAACTTCATTGATCTCACCTGCTACCCCTAAAAAACTTGTCCATGCTGTTAGATTTTAGATAGAAATTGCTGAATCACATACCATGGGATAATGCAAAGAAACTTAAGGAAAAAAAACTGAAATTTTATTTTCTTCTGTACTCAGCAATATTATTGTCAGTGCAGTAATGGCAAAACATAACAACTTTGATTTCTTTTTCAGGAAAGTATTCAATATTAATATTATTTGTCACTATATGACGCATTTAATGTTTTTTTCTCTGTACATAGGAATTAAAAAACACTACCCTTTCAGGCAAAATAGACTTGGAAGCAGTAGTGTGTGTAACTATTAGTTCAAAGAGAAGGTTAAGGTTGCTTGTTGTCAATTACTGCATAGTACTTATATGGACCTAATGGTCCCAATAAGGTCTCATGGGTTAACATTAATACATTATGGTTGAGGTTGAGAGATACCTGCAAATTCTGCAATCTCATTCTGCGCCCACTGGTATGTCACAACCACCCATTAACACTACTACCTGTTTCATATCCAATAGAGGCAATTTCAATATGCACCCAAGACCGCACTGTTTCTAAGTCGGAATGAGAAAATGGAAACATGGGTTTGTTGGTATGGTTTTGATTGTCAATAGTTTATGACACGCTGAACAAGTTGATAGTAATATTGCAGCTTGGGATTTATGTGTACATGAGATTGAGAGAGTGAAATTTCAACAAATATGAGCCACTTCTCATTTCTTTCACCTAATCGCTAAATTTTGTATTTTATCCATAATCTATATACTCTGTAGGCATACAAACAAGACAGGGAATATCTCTCATGGATAGCATGGCTCTATAACTATTAAATCTGGCAATCACCTCAACTTTTACGGACATTACTGCACACAATATAATCGCCTCAGATGTGGCTGATACCTAACCTTACAAGCTGTTCCTCCAAATATGTAACCCATTGATTAGAAATCGATTTTCTAATGTAATTAAGAAGCAATATATACAAGACTAATTGTACAGAGTATGGGCAAAATCAACAAAATAACAGACTGACTTGTAATGAAGAGACAAAACGAACCTTGGTGAATGTATGTGAGTTCATCATCTATCCTCTTGATGATCTGTCAGACATACCACATATGTCAGGTACTAGAAGTTAGTTTGACTAGGATGTGTAAATTAATAAAATTCCATGAATAAGATCTCAACAAGACATACGTGACCACCACTATCACCACCTAACAGCTCGCTCTGTACTCTAATAATTGACCAATTAATCATAAATGATAGAGTGACTTGTGAGGTCTATATCTTATTATCTTTTCAAGCAAGAGGAAGAGAAAGCTTTAGGCCAACTACCATTGACTTAAAACATATGCCATAGTATCTTCTAGGAGTTATCGCTCCAAAAAACTGTGATTTGTCTTAGCTTTCTGGGCCTGTCATTTTTCTCTTGTACTTATCCCTCTGGACATTAGTTACAGGCTCGACAAACACGAAGAACATATACACAAGCAAAACCTATGATTGAACTCTAGCAAGGACCAATGCCAGGAGGTAAAAGAGTTTCATCTGTGGAAGAGAGGATAGGTAGTAGTCATACAAATCAGATCTGCTTTGTGGTCTTTGTTATTATGGCATGGACTGGAACTTTCTTGTGAGCTTTGTTTATGGAGAAACGAAGGCTGAACACTAAGAGTTTTAGGAAATGGTTGAAGAGGAAGCACAAGAGAGCTGACCGGTTCAATCTCACAGAAATTTCAGGTTTTCCTTCTTATGACATTATGAGTTCTCTGCATGCAGTATTTCAAACTTTATGCTTTTAAATCTTACCTGGCTCTGTTGCAGATGGATATGAAGACGAAGCTGATGATTATGATCTTCCCATCAGGCCTTCCAATGCTGGTCCATGCATCTCAACCAATGAATTAAGGTGAGAATTAACAATACTCTTCCTTGAGAATAGAGCAGCCACATCAGGAAGATACACTATTCTTCCGCTTTCTTTGTCGTAACTTTGCCTCCATACTTTCAGAATTTTTGTGGGTACTTGGAATGTAGCTGGAAGATCTCCTGTAGGAAGCTTGGATGTAGATTTGGATGAGTGGTTAAATATCAGGGAAGCAGCAGACATATACGTTCTCGGGTGTGTAATTATCATTCCATGATCTAGTATAAAAAGAACATATGAATCAACCAGAAATTTTTATTTGATGACAACATTCAACTGTATTGCAGATTCCAAGAGATTGTACCTTTGAAAACTCGAACAGTTATTGGAGCAGAAGACCCAACTGAAGCAACAAATTGGAACATGCTCATAGGAAAAACTCTGAATGACAAGTATGGGTGCCCTTGGTTGACACCTTCACAGACTCACATCGCGAGTGACAACCAACACTATGCACAAAATCTCAACTCCAAGAGGAGGTTTAGTACCAGCAGTGACACTGGGACGACATCAATGAGGTCAAGGACTCTCCATGAGAGGCAAGGCGGGCACGACAAGTACAAGCTCCTGGCAAGCAAGAAGATGGTTGGAGTTTTTGTAAGTGTATGGATGAAGAATGATTTGCTCAGAAAATACAGCATTTCAAATGTAAAAGTATGTTCTGTGGCTTGTGGCATCATGGGTTACTTGGGAAACAAAGGTTCAGTTTCTGTTAGCATGATGATCGAAGGGGCTAGCTTCTGCTTTGTTACTGCCCACTTGGCTTCAGGTGAGAAGAAAGGTGATGAAGGGAGAAGGAATCACCAAGTCTCGGAGATATTCAGGAGAACCTCTTTCCCCAGATCATCCAAAGATGAGGACAGTCATCATCCTCTTACCATCGTAGGACACGAGTAAGTGATTGTTCTCCCAACAGATAACAATAAACTATTGCATGAATTGGCTACACTTCAATTAGACAACAAGATTTTTTTTATAAAGAAAACATGATAGAAGATATGCATAAAGCCAAAGCAGCATAACTCTTAAATTTGAAGTCAGAAAAAAAGATTTTCACATTGCATTGTTCCTATCAATCAAGCTCTATACTAAGCAGAATTCTCAACTAAAGAGTACACGTTTCTTACCTGTAGAAAATTCTGAGCAAATCATATATTCTTCTGCATATTAATCCTAGCATTACCAAAGTCATAAATTTTATTAATGACAAATGCTAGTTCCAAGCAGAACTAGATATATGAATGTTAAATTTTACAAGCAATTACAGCCATCTTCAATCAAATTAAGTGTACTATGTTGTGGAACAGTCGGATATTCTGGTTTGGGGATCTCAACTACAGGTTATATTTAGAAGACAGTTTAGCCAGGCAGCTGGTAAGGAAGCAGGACTGGGAGGCACTGACAGAGTTCGATCAGCTCCGAAGAGAACTGGAAGATGGAGGAGTATTCCAAGGTTGGAGAGAGGAAAATATAGGATTTGCACCTACCTACAAGTACTCTTCATCTAATGGCAACCGCTACTCCGGTGGCCTTCCAAGAAGATCAGGAGAGAAGCAAAGGACTCCAGCATGGTATGAGTAGTAACATTTGGTCACTCTATAGCCTAAACCCACAGGTCACTTAAGTCATAGGCCTGACTGAAATTGCCAGTGTCTTAAGGACTATATTTTTTCCCCTTTAGTATTGCTTGTCGACTATATTTTGCTAGTGCGTGAGACCGGTTATCTTCTAATGGTTGCAGGTGCGATAGGATTATATGGTATGGAAAAGGAGTAAGACAGCTCTCATATTTACGCAGTGAAAGTAAGTTCTCTGATCACCGACCTGTCTCTGCTCTATTTTCTACCCAGATAGAAGTGGATAAGTCCCCTAGCTCAAGGATTGTTGCACTCCAGTCCAGTCTTCCTACCATAACATCTCTCAATCAACCTGTAAGTCTTCTATTGTTTTATCTAGGATTTCTGGTGCTCTTAAGTTCATGAACATTTTTACATTGATAATATAATCACAATAATTCACGCTTTACCTATGCAGGGACAGAATGATAATGACAGCAGAACCAAATCTACATTGCTGTCACTGATTGTAAAGGATAAAAAAGCTTCACCAACACATTATGCAGAAAATATAGACTATACAGATAGCAAATCCAGCTAGACTCTGACCAATTTTATTGATATTGGTGGATATGCAGAGAAGTTCACTTATTAGTTCTTTTCTTTTTCTTTCATTTATCCATTCATTTCTGATGACGGCAAAACAAGTTAGATCTTGAAAGTGTCCCAGAAAAAGGAAACAGTTAGCTTAAGATAATCAAAATGTAAATCAGTACAGCAAAGCAGCTTCATATTATGAATTTTTGAGCATTTGAGGAAACATACTAAATACATTGGCATGCAAAAGTATGTTAAAAACAGTTGACAGTATTGTCTCACCTTTAGCAGAAAATGGCCCCCTCAGCTCTGCCAGATCACACCCTTATCCTTACTTTCCAAAGCTAATTGTGACAATACAAAACATGAATTGATGTGCAGTATGTGTTTATAGCATTTCATTTATATTTATTTCATCACTGTATAGTAATGTCAACTGTATCTGAAAATCAACTTGCCTCGTACGGATGAAGAATTCCTCTTAGGGCCTCCACAATGTCAAGATGACAACAAGGAGATGCACAACTCCTCACCAAGGGACGCACAGATCTGCTCCAATTCTGAAGAGTGCCTATTTTCTGTTAAAGACGCAATTTCTCAAATCTATTTCGGTAAAGCAAAGATAAGAGCAGAACAACTGAAGGAACACCATGCTCTATGAATGAAGATATCAATTCCCCTGGAAAAACACTTGATAAAACAAGCCAGCAACAATAGTAGTAGCTAAGAGTTTATAACAAATCTTCACCTGATGAAGTTTAACTGAATTTCTGTTCTGAGAATCACAAACTACTGTAGTGCTTCGAATTTCCTGCATGTTTAACCAATTATCTTATTTGTCAATAATGTCCAAATTATAAATATTCCCATTTCAAAATATGGTACATCATGATCATACACATCAAATATTGGTTATAAGCAACATTGGTACTAGTGCTGCAAGTACTTCTCTCATATAAACTATATAGTGAACATCACCGAGCTGCTCGGATATTTCTTACACTATGTAAGTAACATTTACTGCTTTAAATCCTCGATAGGTTAACATAATCTAAGCATAGCTAAGTCAAGTTAGATACCAATATCGGAATCTAAAGCAACTATGCTGATTTTACCACTGCACAATGTACAGATACAGGCACGACAATATGAGCAAGTCCAGTTAGATACCATCATCTCAGTAAAAGTGACAAACCGTATCTTAATGTTCAACTCAACCATTCTGTCAATGAACTCATCT
The DNA here is from genome assembly GCA_036898065.1 of California macrophylla. Classification (NCBI taxonomy): domain Eukaryota; kingdom Viridiplantae; phylum Streptophyta; class Magnoliopsida; order Geraniales; family Geraniaceae; genus California; species California macrophylla. Next base: position 567 of record JAYMTO010000219.1, on the reverse strand, counting down.
ATGAATGCAAAATAACAAATGTGAGCACGAAACTCGAAGTACATATCATTCAGCGAAACAGTCTTCATTCTTCGCGTGATCCAACCATGAATCCATAATGAGTTCAAAATATGAAATGCAATCTCAGAGAACAGTCACACAAGTACTATGCTGAGATGAAGCCAATTACCTTCAGAGCCTTCAATTTGGATCCGAAGACTGACATATCATTTTGAATGAGAGAAATTCTTGCCTGGATTCAAAATTAAGCAGAAATGAATTTCAAACCAAAGAGAGTTATGAAGCCTAAATCATATGAACAGAAAATAGAAGATCGAGAGACCTCTAGTCTATGGCTTAAATTGAGGCGTCGTTCACAACCAATTTCTCTGTAAATCCTCGGAATCAATAGGCTTGTTCTAGTTCTGCATTTTCTACATCCATCTCAGATTTGATTGATCTCAGTGCACGTAAACAACATCGATGTGAAGTAACGAAATATTTCCCGAAAACAAGTAGAAATCTCAACGAAATAGAATCAAATCTTCGAACATCAAATTAACGAATGCTCTCTTTTTTCCGTTTGTT
>JAYMTO010000218.1:0-14470 GCA_036898065.1 California macrophylla | reverse complement strand
AATCATGAAAAATCATGTAGAGCCAATACATTTTTGTGGGTGTGCAGGAGACGTTTTATGAGGTTTTGTTCGTGTGATACACGCGCTCAGTTTTGTAAGGTTTTGTTTGCATGTTTGATATACGTGCTCAACTTTCTTCTTCGAATTTCTATCATTTTCACGTTGACATTGTATGTTATGGAGGTTGTCGTCTTTGTAACTTTTCTTCTCCAAACAGAGAAAATGAAATTCACTCTTAAGGTGTATTTTGGGTATTCAGCATTCATATCATACTCAAAGGAGATGATTCAGAACATTCTTGAAAAGAAGAGAGTGCTTGTGGTCATGGCCACTGGAAGTAGAAAATCTCTCTGGTACTAGTTTTGGTTGTATATGACTCAAAACTTGGCAATGTAATCAAGAACAAATTGAAAAATTGTAAAGAACATGTTGCGGTATATGGTGTTAGACAGAGACTAGGAAACAGAAACTTGGTTTAGGAAATATTCCTAAACTATAGTTTCCTTATTGTATAGGGACTCTAGTTTTCTTATAGTATAAGGATTAGGCAACTGTGTGTCATATATATACCCATTGTACTTGAATTATCAAATCAATATACAATAACACATTATACAATTTAACGCTCATAAACTCCAAATGAATTTAACCAAGATCGTGAATTTAACTTTAGTAACTCAAACAATAATCCAAACGTTTAACTACCTAACTAACTAAATAAAGAAATAAAATCTATTACTATTATCTCATTCCTACCACTCTCAATTCCAATTCAGGTGGCCAGAATTTGAATATGAAAAAGAATGTTCATATCCAAGTTAGCTCGTTTTCTTTACCATATGTCAGGTGGAATTGTATAATTACAAGCTCACGAGAGAAGACAATGGATGAATGCACGGATAGATCCAAATCGACCTGATTAGTTATTTATGATACGATATAAATTTTTATATCAAACAAATGGAGGGGAAGCCAATTCTCTTTGCTCTCAAGAAAATGGTGAGTCAATTATATATATAGAAATGGTATTAGTTAAAATAGATTAAACCTCAAATCCAAACAATCACACAACTCAGGCTCTCCAGTAGTCACCGTTTCTTGGTTGCAACCGAACCACCAACCAACCCCTAACACACTTCCACTGTGGTTTAACCACTAACCCCTAACACTCTTTCTCACCTTCACCTAATCATAACACAACATCACATGTATAAGTATCAATCGATGCATGTACTCTTTCCAAGAACACCATTTCCCATGCCTCATAACAGTACTAGGATCCGTCCCGTGGTCGTGTCCGATCCGTCCCACCAGCTCCAGCTCCAACTCTCCTATGATTGGCATGATAATCACGGAGGCTGTCGCGGCAGCCGCGAGTACTGGCACGCGAGAAGGGCGTTCCTAGCAAGCTACCATTTCTCCGAGCAGAAATGTAGTTTCAAGGACAAGTTGAAGAGGTCTTTCAAAGGGATTGCGTCCGAGGTTCGGCAAGAAATGTGCAGGAGACCGAGGACTTTCAGGGTTGGCCTGCCATCCAGGTGTTTCGGAAGACTCAAATGTTTCATGACATGCCTCAACAACGCAAACACAAGAGAGTTGATATAATCACATACTTTGTTATGTTAAGTTATACATATGAATCACTCATGTCAATCATATTTATATTAAGGGTCTCACAAACTGAAATCATATCCAGCTATATTGAATTGAGACACCATACTAACAACTTAGTCGATACAATTTTGCTTCCAAACAAGTTTCTCTCTGTTCCATAGAATTGCTTCAGGTATGCATATAAGGTCATTAATTCTAGTCAAATTAAAACCGGATACATCTAAAAGTTAAATAAAACTCTCAAGATTGTGAAACAATGCACATCTTTTTATTTAAACGTGAGACTCTAACACATTGGACGGTTAATTAATAAAGTTCAATCTTAATTTATTGTTAAACTATATTAATTAAGGGTCTAACACTGTCAATCTTCTTCCTCTTCCTCCTCAGTTGCTGGTTGCTCGCTGCACTTGTTGATCTGACTGATCGCCCATTCCTGAATCTGCATCAAGAAAAATATATCAACAAGCTACTGAAAATCATCATTACTACATGTACATTAACTGTTTCAAGTAATCAATACAACTCAAAATTGAATCTAATAACATGAATTAAAATTGGACTTACAGTACTGTCATTTGAGTGAAGTCTGAACTCAGTCATCTTCCAATCAGTCTTGACGGCTTCGCCACGGCGACAATAGTTGTTTATGAACTTGTAGAATGTGAATGGCTTCTTGTAGCCGAGTAGCTTGCCGTCCACGTCATGGATTTTTTCATCTCCGGTATCAGCTTCCCACCACCCTCCATAATTTCCATCAACATTGTTACAATTCCCTTTTTTGATTCGGATATTTGCTCCCGATCTCCTCTCTTTTCACAAAAAAGTATGGACCACGCTCAAAGTCCTCCAAACGATCTTTACCTTTATCACCTGAAATTGAAACAAAAGCATACATTTTTCATATCATAATATATATATATATATCTGGCCAGACTCTACAACAAAACAGTAAAACAAAGATGATTGAACAGATAGTATACATGGTAGGAGCCATGGTTCTTGAGCATAAATATCATGAGGAGTGATTCCATCATTAGGGAGAGGCTGTTTGTTAATGAATCTGGAAAGATAAAGTTTGAGAAGGTGTTCATCAGATGGCATGAATTTATACCCAGAAGGAACATGATGCTCATTTTCCATATCTCTCTTTAATTTCTGGTAGTAATTTCTTTATTCAACCAATATATGAATATGATTGATCACACCATGTACATATATATATATAGTAAATAGTAATCATATTCTGTTTATGAGCTAATGAGATATGTATTTTCATCAAATATTGGTGTTTTGTTGCAAATCATGCACATATGATGGACATGTTGACACATAAAATTATACTCCTTCGATTAATCTTAAAATAAGAGTCTTACTTGAGTCTGTGTTTTAAGTCTTGACCTCTGTTGGGGCTCTGTTACCATTTGAATTCTCAACAAAACTATATTTTCCATGTGCATTATAAACTTTTTTTGTAGTATGTATTATATGTGGTCACATAATACTTGGCCAATGGTGAAATACAGTAGGGGACGATTTATTGATAACAATAATCATGGAATGGTAGTGTTGTATTTAATATAAGATGACAAAAATATCAAACTACATCAATTGGCACCACATATGTTGTCGCAATGTTCTAAATATGAGTTTTATTTGCAGGTGAATGACATGTGTTTTGTTGCTTTTTATCAGTGTATAATTTTTCTTAATTTAAATTGTGATAGCAACTAAATAATTTGAATGGTTATGTTGTTGGTAAAATCAATTTCGAGTTGACATCAAACACAAAGCACCGACCTAGCCCTTGGACTTTAACTATTCATGTTTTCTTTTGTTACATATGTATAGAATTAATTTTAATTTTGCCCTTGTGTCTTGTATGACAAGTCTTTCCAATCTTGCAGAGCTAAACTACAACTGGGGCTATGTAAATGAGACAATGATGTGTCACTGAATCGAATCAACACAAATATAAATGCGTTCCATTTCTCCAACCTCAAGGTCCACAGCCACCAAACAAGTGGTACAAAACTACAGTGACCACAAGTTCATACTGAAACCACAGCCACATATGTGAGTGTGGCCCTACAAGTCTTAGTTGGATCTATCAATTTCCTTGATTGTAATTTGCAAAATCCCAAACCCTTCTCTTCCACAGCCTCTCCTCACCTTTAGCCTTCTTATTGCAAATCATTTTCCCTTTTTTTTCTTGATTCCTTGTGAACATTTTCTAGGTTTCTGTCAAGTTTCTGGTAAGAGGATTAGAGATATTTTCCCACTTGTTTTCAATATTCACATCAATTAAGCAGTGATATTCTGTTTAAAACCCTTTTGGCAACTTTCTATTTTGTGGGTATATCTTGCATCTCGGTTTGGTAAAAGTTGGGTTCTTTGGAGAATTTGGGTGGTGAAGTGAGGATTGATAGATTGGAGTTTTTGTTTGGGAGATGAAGATACAGTGTGATGTGTGTGAGAAAGCTCCAGCAACAGTGATATGCTGTGCAGATGAGGCTGCTCTGTGTGCTCAATGTGATATTGAAGTTCATGCTGCAAACAAGCTTGCAAGCAAGCACCAGAGGCTCCTCCTTTCTACCCTCTCCACCAAGCTCCCTCCATGTGATATTTGCCAGGTAATTTCTTCACTTGCCTTGTTTTTGTTTGATTTCTTCATGAATTTGCTCATTTGGGTATTTGATTGTTTGTTGTTTTGTTGATCTTTAAGCAATTAAATGGTCCTTTATATTCATTCATTGGTTTCTAGTGGCTATTATTACCTTTTGTTTGGTTCTATAGAAAATATGGAGGAAAGGAAAATTTGTAATATCATGAATTTCAATTAGTGGTGTTACCAACTACCACCTAGATATTGAGATCCATTAAGAACAGATCTAATAAAGGCCGCAAAAGAACCGAAGTTGCGCCATGAAATCCATGTATTTTAACAAATTCTGGTGACATAGTGATCTAGTATTATCATACACTTAGTGCTTCAATAAATACATAATTACAGGACATGTTCTTGTAGATGTTTACTAATACCTCATATTTACATCCTCAACGAAGTGTGAAGTTTAAATCATTAGGGTTGGACAACCATGTTCCTCTTGCTAATATAATTTTGATAAACAGGAGAAGCCTGCCTTCATTTTCTGCGTAGAAGACAGGGCCCTCTTCTGTCAAGATTGCGACGAGCCTGTCCATTCAGCTGGCAGTCTGTCTGCAAACCACCAGCGTCTCCTGGCCACCGGAATCCGCGTGGCGTTGAGCTCTAGTTGCAACAGAGATGCTGAAAAGAGAGCTTTGGAGCCACCGAACCAAAACGCTAAGCAACAGGTTCCTGTCAAAATGCCACCACAGCAAACTTCTAGTTTTGCATCTCAATGGGCTGTTGATGACTTCCTGTTTTCAGATTTCGAATCCTCCGACAAGGTAACAAAAAATTCCCATGTACATGCTCGAAGTCCTTTAAGAAAAATTCAATTGCTCATGATGTTTAAGATGAGAAAGTCTAAGTTATTGTTTTGTTTCCATGGACAGAAGGAACAGCTTGAGTTCGGAGAGCTGGATTGGCTGGCTGCTGACATGGGTATCTTCAACTATCAACTTCCCCAAGAGACCTTAGCAGCAGCTGAAGTTCCTCAGCTTCCTCCAGTATCACAGTCGAGTACTTACACATCGTACAGACCCTCCAAATCCGGCATGCCCTACAAGAAGCCTAGGATGGAAACCATAGATGACGAGGATGAGTTCTTCACTGTCCCGGATCTTGGCTGAGCCTAATCATCATATAAACAATGTGTATCAGTATCTGCTGATAGAATGAATGTTGAGATCAGGCATTCATAGTTTCACATGTGCAGGGACACATAATATATGTATTTATGTCCAAGTGCATATGCATAATGGTGTGATAACTTAAACATCCTCAATTATATATATGGTAATCATTATTCAAGTAGAATTTGGTCTATAACCAAAGCTTTGTTAAGATAAATGTTACCTTAAAGAGTTGGAAGATTGGTAAGTTGTACAATTTCTTTGCATGGGGAAAAAGATGTAGTTCTCTACAGACTCTTGCAGTGATAAAACCATATTCTTGAGCAAAACTGGGTGTATAAAAAGAGAGCATCTCCAAGAACAAAAAACAAACCCAAACACACTGACATCATTGATCAATCTTTTAGCCTTTCCTTGCAAAACAAAAATGGCTGCTTGGCTTATGCTTCCCATTTTCTCTTTTTGTTTCCATTTCATTTCTTTGAGCTTAAACCCAATGCTTGTCCACTCCCTGACCTCAAGAGAAGATGTTGCAGCTCTCCACTCCATGCTGCGTTCCATTGATCCGATCTCGATCCCTAACTACTCTTACCTCAGCACCTGGAATTTCACTGCAGACCCATGTGAGAGCTCCGGAGGGCAGTTTCTGGGGATCTTGTGCACCTTCCCTTTGGACAATTCGAGCAGTCGGGTCGTTGAGATTGAGCTTGATGGGATTGGGTATGAAGGGTTCTTGTCGCCGTAGATTGGAGCGCTTACAGAACTCACCACCATTAATCTCAGGGACAACAACTTCAGAGGGCCGATCCCAAATACCATTTCCAATCTCAGAAAGCTCACCAGGCTTCTGCTGTCAGGGAACTTCTTCACGGGAATGATACCGAGAGGTATCAGAGCAATCAAGAAGCTTGAGGTTATTGACATATCGAACAACCAGTTGTCGGGATCCATCCCGCCCGAGATATCAGGACTGCGAAGCTTGAAGCACTTGTTCCTGTCCAACAACGGAATCTATGGAAGCATCCCGAACCTGCACGGACTCTGGCAGCTGACCACATTGGATCTTTCCGGCAACCAACTCCATGGATCCTTGCCAAGGCTCCCAACGAGGTTGGTGAATCTGCCCCTGAGCCACAACATACTCTCAGGCCATGTCTCGTCAGCCATCAGACCACTTGTGCACCTCCGGACGCTAGAACTGAACGACAACAGATTCTCCGGTTTCATTGACGATGACATTCTCGTCTTGCCGGAGATGGCCAACGTCAATATTTCCGGCAACAGGTTCAGCGAGCTGAGGGTTGGGAAGATTTCTGGGTACACGCAGCTTCAGGTGCTGGATGCTCACAGCAACAACTTGCACGGCCAGCTGCCTGTCAATCTGGTCACTATGGAGAAGCTAACAACAATCAATCTTTCCCGGAACCAGCTTTCTGGTCCGATACCAGTTGAGTATGGGACGAAGGTGGGCAAACAATGGAGAAGCTTGTTCTTGGATCACAACTTCCTTGCAGGAAGTATTCCACCAGCGTTGGGCAATGGTACTATAGCGAGGTTTCGGGGAAGTTTTGCAGTTAACTGCCTCACATGTCCAACGACAAGCCCACTGTGTCGCGGAGGACAGCGCCCGACCTCACAGTGCATTGGCCGGAACGCAAGCAACCAGTGAGACCTGTCGGATAAAAATAAGAGCCCCAGTGACAAATAAAAGGGTACCTATATCTATTTCAGATAAGTGCACTTCCAAGTGAAATGCTGATCTACTAATAATGTCCAATAATACATCTTCAAATTTATAATAAAGTCCAAACATCATTTACCATTTGCACAATTAATATGATTTGTCAAAATCTAAAAAAAATGAAACCAAGAAATGAGTAGAAATAGCCACATTGCCTACAACAACACCTGAGAACCAATATGAACATAGTTGTTTACCTTTCTCTTAGAGTTTGTTTCTAACTACAACACAGAGGGGATGCACTTCAAAAAAGCCAATTGATACTAATGTTTCCGAGCCACATGAAAAGTGGGAATTGAGCCAAAGCGATAAAAAGTAAGAGATAGTGGTGCTTGCTTGAATCGTAAGTTCGCACCTCTGCAAAGAGAACTCTCTTCATCGTCTTCACCAAAAAGATACCCATGCATAGGCAGGTCCACGGCATTAAAAAGTAATACGAGTATCTAAAGAAGATCCTCCCAAGAACGGCCAAACACATCCCCGCAAAAGTATAGCCAGCATATGCCACAATGTCCAAAAAGGGCGCCTCTCCACTACCCAGTGAAAGTAGGGTTACCTTCAGCAGCATCACTTGCATAAACCAGCCAAGTAGTCCCTTGCCAAACAGCCAATTTAGTGCTTCTGGGCTAAACCTAGCAAATAAACGAAACAGAATGATAAGATCTTATGCAAATATCAAGAATGTTAGAGATGATAAATTCTTTTTATGCTGCTTCTGATCTAAAAGGGAAGCAATAATCATTATTAAATGCATTAAAATGTTCTTGTAAAATGCTAACCAAATCATTAGTGCAGCAGCAAATTGTTGTAAATCAAGGAAAACTTTAACAATGCAATTATACTAGACTAAGAACAGAAGGTGAGCTTGATTACTATAAGATGTTAATCATTAAAGTAGGAATAAGGGTGCATAAAGTTTATCTTCAAATGATAACCAAGCCCGAATAACTTGTTTGATTGTCACGTGATTATAAAACTATTTAAGTAAAAGAAAAGTGGGTTATGGTAATACGAAAGAACTTTATCATACTTACTTTCCCTGAAGACCCAATGAGAAGCCAGCAAGAACAACATAGGTACCGAAAGCCATGAACGGAATGTACAAGTCTGGTGCATTTATGTCATAAATTGGTGGTTTATATGATAGCCTTCCCCCAACTGGTTCAGTTATTCGCGTCCAGTGGCCCTGAACAAAAGAAATATAAGAGAATGATATGTAAACAATTAAGAAATGGCAAATTGAGCCAAGTAAGATACTGAGAAAAGTATATCAAGATACTGAGAAAAGTATATCAGTGCTCACTCTGTGCAGGAATGGAAATAGAACGACCTTCAATTTGTTCCTCACATATTGGTCATTGACTTGGAAATAGTATTGGGGATCAGAGAAATACCTACTTATCTGTTCATTTCCAGCCAAAATGTCAACATGAAGAAATGTACATAGAATTTATAATAAATATAGATCTAAAGTGAAAGCATTCATAGATTACATGTATGCAAAACTTGAAAGAAGAGAAAAACTGGTATTTTTTTGAAGGCATCCATACAAGAGCATTATCATGCCAGGTTGAGATCAGAAAGTCCAACATGTGTTTACATAACATAAACCTTATGTAACTTTATATGTTTTGCATAGCATAACCCAACATCTTTATGTTTTTCTTGACACGCATTTGCTTAAAGGCATTTAACATGATAAAAAGAGCTAACTTGTATTAATTTCTTTAGCATCAAAGGAAATGTCCCCAAAAGATGCAACCATATCAAAATCAAAATGCTAATATAACACAATAGCACATTCAAATCTTAGATGGGAAGTCATCTTTCCCCTCCCTTTTCTTTTGGCATGTAGTTTATAAAGACTAAAACTTAAGACCTTTATCCAAATGATTATTTATTATTAATTATTTGTTTCAAAGATATTTTCAAAGTTGTCTACATCTCATCATTCCACGAATGTTGGAATCCCTTCCAACCCATGCCATAAAGTAACGGATGAAAGACAATCAAGAGCAGTAAGCCAGTAATTCTGCTTATAGTTACGACATTTAGCTTATCATGGATGTCATTTTACTTTTAACCTTAACCCATTATAAATTATAGCCCTTCAGATAGCACTTACATTGCTTTGCACATACTCTGAGCTTGATCCCAAAATTCTCTCTCCATATGCACCCAGTCCACCTCTGATAAGTCCTGAACCAGCTCCATAGAATGCATTACCAAATGGATTAGGCTGAGGATTTGCTTGTGGTCTAGGCACCCCAGGCTGGGCTCCAACATTATTATACATTCTGTGATACAATATGAGAGGGGAAAATAGATTGAGAACAAGCATACTACTAAATGAATAGCATATTTTGATTCTCTCATGTCTAACCTAGAAAAAGCTTCTCCTTCACATCAGATGCATCAAACCACCTCTTACCTTAGCTGCAGTAGCTTTCAGTATTTCTTATAATGTCATAAGAACAAAAAAACACCTGTATCTGAAAACACTAACCACCACTCCATGAATTTCACTCACCCAATTTTACATCCAAACTACCAAAACTTACTTGCACAGAACCTAACAGATCAAAGTAAATTAAAAAAATTAAGGCTTTGCACTAGTAAAACTCCAATCCACTCCTCACAAACTTTTGAACTAATTTCTACATAGAAAAACCAGGTTTATGACTATAAAATTATAAATAGAGAACTAAGCAGCAGAAAACAAAGCTTCATCCATATCTAACCCCCATAAACGATTCGAGTTCGTCAATTCCCAGATTTAGAAGCAATAAATGAACAACAAATCCCTCAAAAAACAAATTAAGACTCCAATTCACTCCATATAATTCCCAGAGATAACCGAACCAGAAACATAGATAAGATTCACGAAATACATATACATGGCATGTTCTGTACAGAGAAAGAGATTTGGATCTGAAAATCGGACCTTGTTCGAGCGACGGAGGATCTCGGCGATCAGATCTGAAACCCGGCGAGAACTCCGGAGAGGAACGGTGGAAACTGAGAGGAGAAGCAAGCAACGGTGTTAGTGTTACAGAACTGAATATATTTATTTTCCCAAGGCTCGGCAGCACGTGACTCTCACGTGGAGTCAAACCGGGTTTTTGCTCTGGCGTCGGCTGACCAATCACAATCCGACAACTCATCATTGTTTCTAATAAGCGTGTCTTCGGAACACGATTTCAGTACTTTTTCGTATATATTGGGTTTGAGCTCATTTTCTATGAATGGTTCAGCTGTGGTGGCTCGAGACGAGAGCACTCTTCAATTTCTTACCAGAGAATGGAAGTTTCGGGATTGGATGAGACGTTAAAGGTGTTGGGCTCCTCTCTTTCCCACATCAAATGGCGTCTCAGATCTTCTACCAAGCGTCGACTCGAGACAGGTCCTTCTCTTTTTAAAATTTTCCATTTTCACTGCAAAAGCATTCATGATTTTGATTGATTTCTTCTCAATGTTATTATATCTCACCTGGGTTATGATAAAAAAAAATTAGTTGTGCCTTTTGGGAACTGGGTTATGTTGTTCTGCATCTTTGCCCGTTTGGTTGGTGAGAATAAGAGGGAAAAGATTGAAGTTTACTCTTTTCAATTATTTCGATTTTGAACCTTAACTCTTGTTTTGAGGTGGATATATGCTTGGAGATTCTGGTTTTATTGTTTTGTGTAATGGGAATGATGAAAGTTGTGGCTTTTAAAGCTTTACACCTTTTATCCTGCTACCAAACTGATTATTCTGTGAGCTCATTTCCTTTGTAATTGAGAGATGTCTTTCTATTAGGTGATGGGATATGTTAATGGTGAAAAATTAAAAATATTTGTGTTCTATGAAAGTATGAGGCAGATCCATTAGTTCACTAGCTGAGTGGAGTTTGGTTCTTTGTCATACAATATAACATTCTTTTGGTAGATAGTTAAACATATTTGGTGAATTCTTTTGGCAGATATTCTGGCCTTGTGTACAGGAATGAGGCCAGTTGTAATGGTGGACTATGGTGGAAAGATGCCTGAACTACAAGACCGATTATGTGCATTACTTCAAATCTGTCAAAAGGTTAGATTAATATCTCATCTTATCAACTTTATAGAGTTTATGACGTCGATGTGTGATGATAACGCCATTACTTAAAATGATTATGCAATCTAAGAGATGGGACTATGACTATCTATGAAAGTAGTAACTTTATCTACTTATCTAACTCATTGGAATATCCATTACAATGAAGACCGAGCTTTGTTTCACAATTTGTTCCTTGTTTGTTGTATAATTCAGTTTGGTTTAAATGTAGGTAGATACTGAAAGATTGCAGCAGCACATAAAAAAAATTGATATTATTTTGTTGTCTGCTTGAGGACTGATATTGCTTTTATTTGGTTATAATTTGATTCAGGAGTCACCTATTTTTCAGCATCTAAGAATCATGGTTATAGAAGATATGATATATATGGTACATGAAAATGGCCTTGCTGAGTATGTTAGGTCAACCTTGAATTTGGAAGTAGGATTACTCTTGGTGGACCTCGAACCGGATCCTCCAAAGGTTGCTTCTTGCAAAAGGATATTCTTTTCTAGCTGTCTACTTGTGTTCTTAGACGTGTACTTTTTCCCTCTTTGGTGAAGACTCATTCCATATTTTGTTCCAGATGATAGCACAGGCTGAAAACAGTTCATTAGGAATGGAGCTTATATCAGTTCAAAAGCAGTTCTGTTCTTCATTTCCTCTCAATGGAATTAACAAAGATCTCGTGTTGTCATGTCATGGGACAGATTCTGTAGCCAATGCAAAAACATTGATTAATGAGTGTACCACTTCTCAATCTTCTAGGGTTATTGATCTCAGTAGCTGCATGCAAGAAACTCAAGTTACCATACCAACTTTAAATGGGTAATTTTCCTACCTTTCTTCTGCATGCATATTCATTGCTGAGAGGATTGTAAGGGTTTGCCATATCAATTTTGAATCTTTTTCTAGCTTATAAAAAACAAATAGTTGCTTAGTCACATAAATGTCCACAAGCTTAATTGTCTGCTTTTATCACATTAATAGGTGAGTACTGACAGCACCTTTTTTTGAACAGTGTCAATAGTTCAGCCAATGTCTTAACAATAGTATGTTACTACCTTAATTACAAAAATTAAGGACAAGTTATTTAGTGACGCACTTTCCCTATATGCTCTTAAAAACTAAAGGGAACTAATTTATCATGGGATATTAGTGACACTTCATCCTTAACTAACTAACCAAGGCTGGAAATTGGGCACTTATTTTGGAACAATATTTTTTTAGTGAAAGTGGACTCTTATTTTGGAGTGAAGGGAATACTCTCTGTAATATTTATTAGAACTCCTGTACAGCCAAAACATATTGTGCAAAACAGATTCGTCCACTAAAATGTTATCTTACTTGGATACTTGGAATCTCTAGTACAAAGTTTTTCTGGTCCCTGAATAGAGTCTGAATTGGGAAATCATCAGGTAACAGTTGAATTGTTGATCATAACTTAACAACAAAAGTATGTTGTGTAATTTATTACCTCCTATCAGATGCTGTGTATAAAGGCTCCTGTGCATTTGGTAGTAGCTTTTATGACAGGCAATGTATGTACCAGGACTTGCACCCAAGACCTTACTGAAACTGAAAGGTTTCTTGGTTTATAGCTTCATACAGTATGATGTAGTAGAACTGTGTCACATTTAGATGGCTGCCAATTATTTTGATTTCTGTACTACTTGTTTAGTATGAAGTTGGGTTTTTCAATGTGCTTCAGGTGGCTTCTTGGCTATCCATTAGTGTACTTATTTGGCAAGGAGCATATTGCGGATGCTATTTATAATCTTTCCGCCAAGTCTCTTCGTATCTACAAGATTTTAATCTGCAGGTTAGCTACTCCCATTCTCGTCTGTGTTTGTTCATGTACAATTTGGAGAATGGTATCTCCTCCATCATGCATAATTATCACATATTATGTTAATCTGTATCAGCTTTAACCTTTCCCAACATCGAAAAAGAAAATTTGTGTACAGGTAACTGATTTAGGTTGATCCTCACTGTAAGGATGAAAGTGAAGGTTTGGAGGAGTCTTATGCAGGAAATGATTATCTGACAACCTTTAAGATATACTCCCTCCATTCTAAAATTAATATCATGTTTGATTCTAAAATTTTACCTTACCACCACGCTCAGGGGAGGACTTATGTGGTTAAAAGGGGTGTCAAATGACAACCATTCCAAAAATTACAACATTACTTCTCATTTCTATATCATATCTTTTGTCAAGCTCTCGTTGACCTCATATTTTATATTTTTTAGGTTCACCACTGACGATTTCCTTGCGTGTACATTTTTAGTATTTGTCTTAAGTTCACAAAGAGTGGCATGTTTTAATATTAGTGCCAATTGATGTCAGTCTCATCTAACACATTAACAAAATCTGGTGTATTATTGCACTAATGCTGGAAATTCTGGCATGCTGATATCAAGGTTCAAACTTTTACAGGAATGTTGCCCCAGATAAAGCATCTCCACAAGATGAACTGATGAGGTAAAATCTTATAATCAAATTTATGGTGAATTCCATTATGCTGGAACTATATCCCTTATTATAATGAGTTGGAAATGTGATGTGTGAAATGTCTTCATGGTCTATTAAATGATGTCGTTGTTCATACCCTAAATCTTATCTAAAGAGTTCAAATGTTTTTGTGTTACAATGGTTTAACAGTTTCTCGGTGCCTTACGATCTTAGCATGGGAGGGAGCGATGAACCATGGGCAAAGGCATTTCTTAGTCATATGCAAGCAAAGTGGGAAAAATGCAAGCCATTCTGGAAGTCATTGCAGATGGAGGTTAGTGAATGTTATCCACAGGCAATTGCACTGTAGGAGCAGTAACCTACCTACTCTTGGCTCCTGCCCTTAGTTTAGGGCTTACTTGACTGTAAACAGAAAAGAACCCATTTTGTATTCATAGTAAGAAGTCATAGTTCCAGTGAACTCCTTATGTTGAAGATGAAAATGATGAATTGGTTATTAGCAAGTGGGGGAGCCATATTGAGAAGGTTAAACACCAACTCCACTCAATTTTTGTCAGAAAATGACATTTATTTTAGAACAATGGAAGTATATTGAAATATCACAAGATTGACCGATTCTTTCCGGCTGTTTCGGTGAAGGTTATGAGAACGAAATGGTTTCGCGATTCTTCAAGTTTTGATCGTGAATGTAAATCAAAAAGAATAACCGAGATGAACAATAAATCAAAAACCCTAAATTATCTGACCCTAACCCCCAAATTTCCTATCCCTAATCCCCAAGCAA
>JAYMTO010000217.1:0-14482 GCA_036898065.1 California macrophylla | reverse complement strand
TCAAACTTTCTCCATTAAGTCGTGTCTTTCGAACTTACGTCGGATGTTCTTGATGCGGTCCTTTCCAAGCCACAAGGTTTTCAATTTCATTTCATTAGCATGCGACGATGAAGTCATCAAGGGAGACAGAAAATGAGAAGAATTAAAACAAGAAGAATTAGAATTAGATTGGAAAACACTTGGAAGCTTAACAATCATGTAAGGGATGTTAGAAGAATATTGGAATGCAATGTGATATGGGTTGGAGACAGTTGGACCTTTGTGGTCCAAGATTGAAAATGAAGGGTTGAGTTTGTGTACATTTACTTTGTGTTTATTCGTACTCTATGATTCGGCCAACATTTACTTTATATTATTAATAGTCTATGATTTATTTGTAGTTGTAAGTTGTCGTGGAATAGTAGAGTGAGACAGAAAAGGAAGTAATTTGTCTGTTATGCATATAGTCTTATCCTATATATAGCATTTGAGTGTCAATTGGCAATTGGGAATTAGGAATTGGGAATTGGTGTCCTATAAAAGGGTCACTTGGGAATGCATACAATTACAATTACAAT
This sequence comes from California macrophylla, assembly GCA_036898065.1. Taxonomy (NCBI): domain Eukaryota; kingdom Viridiplantae; phylum Streptophyta; class Magnoliopsida; order Geraniales; family Geraniaceae; genus California; species California macrophylla. Next base: position 13,925 of record JAYMTO010000217.1, on the reverse strand, counting down.
TACAATTACAATTGCAATTACAAATAAATAAATAAATATATAACATGGCATTGACAAGAAGCATGTGGTTGGGTTGGTTGTTAGTCGTTTGCATTGCAGGAATTACATCCCCAATGCCAAAGGTGGAAGCTCAGCTGCTGAATTTGATCCGCATTCAGGGCACTGTCTTGTGCTCCATTAACGGTACCATCGGTGTCGTCAATGGCACTGTAACGCCCGTATTCCCTAGTAAGTTGTCCTTTTATTACTCTGTATAACTCGATTAGATAGATGTATATATAATATTTATGGGTGTGGGTGTGGGTGTGCAAATGCAGACGCAACCGTGCAATTACAGTGCGGATCTGGAAATAATACCATATCAACAGCGGTCACGAATGGATTGGGCGCATTTTCATTAGTATTGGACCCTTCACAGCTTCTGCAGTCTTCAATATTGAATAACTGCAACTTAGTTGTGGGCACACCCCTTTCTAATTGCAATGCCAATCTCCCGTCTGTGGGACAGCTACTGTCGCCCTTGGGTCAAGCCGCCAACACTATAATCGCCAACTTCCTCAACATCTGCAATCTATTTCCTATTGGCTTCCAGTTACGTCTATGATTCCACATATCGTCTAATGCTATAACTACAATAAACCCAATAGTTGCTAATGCTATATTAATATCTATGCATGCATTGCACACATTGATGAACCACTTGTTTGAAATAAAATGCCTTCTTTATTTTACCTCTCTTTTTCTTATGCCTATATTTGAACAGAAATGGAACACATACACTTTCTTCAAAATTCAAATCGAACCTGTCTTTCAATGATATTATTCAACATGTCGATAAAAATGTTGAAATATCCATGTGAAATGCATGGCCATTGGCCAAGACTTGAACCGGCATGTCTAAATATAATGTGAGAAACGACTACAAAAATATTATCTCCAATTTACACTACATACATTTAGATTTCTACAACCTCTTTCCTTTCCCCAACTTATATTGAGCATGTTTATTAAAAATGTTTAGGGTCAAGAAAAAAAAAATACACATTTTGCAAGGTTATAATAAATCAAATCAGGGAGTGATTCTCCTTTACTTTTCTTATTACTGTACTATTTCTTTTTATTTAATTACAAGATGCTGTAGCAACCATTTTAGTTAATGAAGATGTATGGGAGTTTTTAGCAGAAAGTAACATACTACTAACAACATAATAAGCAGACATTTGTGCTGTTAAAGCATGCCAAAACACAAAATTAAAAGGTTTAGCACATCACAAACCCATATAGAGTGCAAACGTACCAGATTTCAGTTTTTAAATTTTCATTCCTTCATAGGAGGCCTACTTATTTATATATTCATATAATGTAATCCACCTCTCTCAAGAGCTCATCATCCTGCAACTTTCCGCGAGTAACTCCTAGCAGGATGATTCTCCTGAGATCGTTTGGGAAATGTGCCACTAGGTTCACCACGCCAACCCCCGGCCTTCATAGGAGGCGGTGGAACAGACTGCCTGCGCGAACTAATACTCAAATTTGACAACTTCTCAGCTGCCTCAGCGACTCCGTGTGTGGTCCTGCCCTTGTACAAGGAACCTGCCCACAAGATCATAATTGTATATCAAATTTCAAAGCATAGGGGGGGACATTATCCAGACCCTCTACAATTTGCTTCATTTATAAACACAATATTGCCAAGAAACTTACTTGGGCTATTCCCCACAGGTGGTCGATACTTTCGTTGTTTAGCAGGGCTTTTCACAGATTTATCCTTCTTATTTGCATCCTTATATCACGAAGGAGGAGAAAAGTCAGTACAGCAAGAATGAAGGTTAAAAAAAATCAAAAAAAAAATCAGCCACAGCTATACCCTATATAATAACTGTAAATGTTAGCATGCATGTAATTTACTAGCCAATTAAACTTCACTTCAAAATAAGCTAAACAGGCCTTGGTAAAGATAATTTCATCTGCACTAGAAAGATCAAATTTTCGCTATATTACATGCAAATATTATATGCATAAGTTAATCAGAAACATCACCTGGTTGACCAGTTCCAGCTTGCGCTGCACACCAGGGTTTAGCGCACGAGACTTGGAGGAAGCAAAACTGCTACTGCTCTTGGTACTAGGGAGAACGCCAGAATGTCTCCTGACATTTTGCTGCTCCAAAGCTCCCCGTGTTCCAACTGCATCAAGTCAAACATATCAGATTCATTCATGCATGCATAAATTGATTATTTAGATGTGGCATTAAAATAAAATGAAACTGTATGTGTGTGTGTGAAAGAGTGAGAGACCAGCTGGAGGTGTTCTCGTAACAGAGGCTTTTGGGCGTAGAGAAGGTGGAACATAAAAGCAACCCTGCACCAGATGACAATGATCACTTTAAAATGGGACAACATGAAATGCATGCATAGATGACAATGATCACTTTAAAATGGGACAATGATCAAGTGTAAGCGAACATATTATAAGCTCACTTGGAAGAAGGGATGTTGGAGGGCCTCAGCCGCAGTTGGCCTCTTGCAAGGATCCCATGAGCACAGTGACTGCAAAATTATTGGCAACAAAATCAATATTTTAAAATAGTAAATTGATTTGAAATACATGAAAAAGAAAAGAGGATTGAAGAATTTATCTATAGAATAATACTAACAGCAATAAAGTTGACTGCATGCTCACTAGCTGATGGTATCAACAAGGAAAGATCCACACCAGGAAACTGCATTTTTAGAGAGAGAAAATGAATACTATATCCACGCGCTAAAAGATATTGAGGGTTAAGGAAATTTTACCTGTAACACTTGAACCAACAAGGTACATATATTTTTAAGTTATTTTGAACTAGATGCATCATTGACACACATCCAACAGTGGCATTTCAATCAGAATACAAGGCCAAGAACTGTTACATCCCTTATGACAAACTGTCTACATATTTAGATAATCCTCTTGGACCTTTTCATACTATGAGACCATAGAGCCTTCCAAACACATCAGCATAACCAAATTGAAACTGACCTGTGGGAATTGGTAGTTCATTGCAGTTGCAAGAGTAAGTCCCTCAGCCCAAGATTCTTTAGTTGGGCTGCCTAATACACTGCATATTTTGTAGATCTCATCTGCTTCACTGCACAAAAAATAGAAGCTAAAATAAGTACATTAATACCACCAACAATAGCAGGCACATTTTACCAAATTTCAATCTATTATCAACATACAGTAAAAATATGCAGAGGAATCATGCTATAATAGGAACTACACTTGCCTAGTACCAGGAAAAAGAGGGCGGAGGGTAAATAGCTCAGCCAAGATAGCACCCATTGCCCACATATCTGAAGAAAAACAGCATAGAAAATCAGATTTAATCATCATAAAAGGAACCATGGCTTCTGAATTTATATACCGACGATTTTCTTTCAATCAAGCACTTACCAACTTTAGAACTATACAGACTTGACTGAAGCAGCACTTCAGGAGCTCGATACCTAACATAACTCACAAAAGTCGCTTGATGGTACCATACAAGGTGTGTGCAACTTGAGAGTGACTTCAGAGTGGGAAAAAACACCTACCAGCGTGTTGAGACATACTCCGTATATGGTGGTTGTGAACTGATTTCCCGAGCAAGACCAAAGTCAGCAATTTTAATTATATCTTTTGTAACCAACAAATTTTCTGCAAGAACCGTAAAATAAGAAGTATCAAATGAATCAGTTACAAGGATGGAAAAATGGCAAATACCCAACCAATATCAACATAAAATTTAAAAAAGAATCCAGAACATCGCTATAAGATCCACGACCTAACTTCTTTATACTTTTTGAGGAAAAGAAATAAATGATCAGATATGGAGAGGACAAATCTTTCTATTTAAACATAATATGATAGCTGATATTTTCAAAAATTGAACAGTTCTTATATGATTCCTGGTAGATCTTTGGTCTGTAATGCTGAAGGAGAACGAAGAGATACTTAAAAGGTAATATTTCTAATCCAATATACATCTAAACCAATTTAAAAGTTCGTCAGGTTGGTGACTTTTCGTTTACTATCTTAACAAGTACCTGGCTTCAGGTCACGATGAAAATATCCATGCTGGTGCATGTATGCAAGCCCTTGAAATACTTGAAAAGACCAATTCCTGATATCAATTTCTGAGAAAAGCTTCTTCCTGTCCCTTATAAGCTGATACAGGTTGAATTCCTGAAATTGGAAATTTATATTTGAAGAGTTCTCCAAATATGGATGCAATAAATCACCATGTTGGGATTAAAAAACCTCTTACCATGTATTCAAAGACGAAATACAAGATGCAACCTTCCCTTATGACTTCCTTCAGCTTTACAATATTTGGATGATTCATTTTCCGCAATGACTGCCATCAGGATTAGCTTAGTACAAGTGCAAAAAAAATAAAATATAAACCAGAAATTGGTAGAGATAATATTATTACCTTAACTTCTCTAAGATTCACGCATTCATCCCATGAATAATATTTTCTCTTCATTTTTTTTATTGCAACCTGTAAAAGCAGACAACTTAACAGCCACGTAAATGGGTACTCCTAGCACAAAAACTTTGAAAATTATAAAAATGCAAAAGAAAAGTTGAAAAACATACAACTTCACCAGTCAGATAGTTCAGTGCCCGCCACACACTCCCAAATGTTCCATCACCAACCTCCTTAATTAACTTGTACCTGAAGTAAAACAAAAACAAAAACAAAAACAAAATGGCATCTAACACCAGTATGCATAAACATTAGAACTCATGACAAACAAGCATGTGCTTACCTTTCCATTTTGTTGAGGAACGCCAAGTGGTTTCAATAGCCCGTGACTCTTTATTCAAGAAAAGAACGTAAAATCAAAACTGTAATTGACTTCTATCCTCTGCATATGATCTGTAGTGAACTCTATAAACAGACTGCCTTGCTGGTATAGCAGAATCCAGCATTAATGTACTACAGCAACATTCGAGAGCAGAAAACCAGAATGCTTCTGATGAACAGGCCTCTCAGCCTTATTAATAACTAAAGTTGCAGCTTCAAGTACAACATGAGACATTAATGGCAAGAAATGACGAGCACCACAGAACATACTGAAACCAGACTACAAAGCAATCAAATGATTGTTATAGTCGCCAGCAGAGTTCCATTACCTCAAACAGTCACCACAAGTTCAAAACTTTAGAACGGATCACTCATTATACTAACAAGAAATCGTCACAAAATCTTCAGCTAACTGACAGTGTATGGTCACCACAACTGGTTGCCGCAATGTCCACTGAGAAGAGATGCAACAGTTTATCTATGATTAACTACGAAGCGAGCTTCAAATCTATTACTCACAGACTTCAGCCCTGTGTAAGATAATGGTAAAAAAAGTGGTTGAGATTAAAATAATCTAAACAGAATCAAAATAGGAAAGAAAAAAATCGTCTGTTCAACCATGCTATAAGAGGATAAATAGCATACCCCAGAAGACATTTTCCCCAAAATCTGATTGGATGTGGTTTTGACGATGCACTATCAACAAAGAACACATGAGAATATTATGAGAATCTCTGGCACAAGTGTAATTGGGCATACTGCTCCACTAAAGATCCTATATCTATCTTAGTTGAAAATTGCATTATGTCTCCTATACTAATCATTGGAGAGAAACTGACCATTAAGTGCAGTTGACAAAGGACACCAGAAGGAAATCTCCAAGAGCAAAAAACCTCCAGTCGAGCACTTCCTGGAATGACAAAACCCGGTACTGGTAGCAATTTGACCAGAAGGATGCTTGCTCCATATCTTTATATATATAATAAAGCTCCCTATATCCAAATTTGGAAAAACCTGATGTATACCCAAAACAGATTAATCCAATGAAATATAAATAACAATAGTTAATGTGTAATAACAATTATACCCAGGCGCAATGCTATCATAACAAGATGTCATCATCAGAAGTAAGATTTATGACAAGAAATTCCCTTGAAACTTGATGAATTGATGCCAGAGAGGTCAAAAGTATTAAACATTGGCATGATTCACAGGAGCCCTTGCAAGACCAGCACCATTAAACATAACTACAGCATGCTATTCTAACCATTATGCAGTGACAACAAACTTGCATTCCAATCACATTAGCCCCACGAATTTCCCAATCATACATGTTTAAAGATATGGCTTGATATCATCAAGCTTTGAGCTCCATGAGGATCTCCTTAAACAGAAATTTAGATTAAATAACACGCCAACTACTTATGCAAACAGAAACCCTAATGCTTCATTGATCGAATCGAACAAAGTGAAGCTAACCCCTCACAATTCACAACAAACCTTACAGCCACTTAATAAACCCTAAAACTTGCCACAATCCAAAAAACGACAAAACATTATTTATGGGACGAAGCAATAATTGAAGAGAAACAAAATCAGTAAATCAATCTGAGAGAGTCCATGGATCGGAAAATCGGAACCAGATCCGATCTGAGTAGAGGATGAGGATACCTGCAGAGAGCCAAACGGCATAACCACCGTCGCGAGGGACGGGAAGAGGTGGAATCCAGAGCGTCTCTGTAATGAACAAAAATAGCACCAACCAACCCTTGTACGATTCCGATCTCTCGAACTTACACCTATTACCTATGTATGGTTGCTTTTGCTTCCCTTACAAAAAATCAACCACCCATTTCTCTCCCTATTTTTATACCCTCCACCAATTTCATCCCAATCGATTCAACCATTTTATAGTTGTTCCTTCCTATGTTTTTTAATTTAAACGCTCCTCATCTTCATTCTCAACTGCATCACGTGCCTACCAGCTCTCTTTTTCCTTCTCAAATAAATAAGCAATAATTCATTTTTATTTCACATGATATTCCATATATTTTCAATATGTACCTACAAAGTTAAATATTCAATATCAAATCAAACATAAATGGGACATATAATGATTATTTTGATTTGTTTATTTATTTCAACTTAGAAAAGTATTGTAACTAATTTGCAGAAGAAATCATTTAAAGAAATTAAAAATTGTACACAAAAATGCACTTATTCCAGACAAAGTGAGGAGAAAACCTAGTTAATAAAAAGATTTTGTTCCTCTAGTGGTGGAGTGGAAGTGATATTCAATCTTATCTTATCCCTTAATTCTTGAGCTTAGTAATGAAATGCTAATATTGATGCTTAGTACATAATCATTAACTTATGAGCATATCGTTCGGTGGATGGTGAGGTGTGCAGTGCACGGAAAGGCATCACAAGGATAAATATAAACATCAACCCAAGTCTATGTATATGTATATGTATATAATATATTTATTTAGTGAACCAGAGTTGAATAATAGTTGGATTGGGTCGTCACGTGCACGACCTGCATATGGCGAATTGGTTTCGTTGCCGCTTATTGGACCCATCCAACAATAAATGTGAAATGAATAGGACTCGAAACATGTCCTCTAATTCCGCCACCCAACTTTTAGCAAGCAGATACATTCCGTGTCAGCTTATGCACTCCAAGGGTTCAATTTTTTGTTGTGTATTCAATTTGAATGCTCTTCCAGTGAATCACATGTAGAAGTGAAATGGGTGTTTTTGGTTGTTCCAATCCAGTGATGACGAAGACGGATATGGGACCCGAGTGGGCCTTTTGGGCCTTTGTCAACAACAACTGGGCTGGTGGCCCATCAAGTAATTTTCTTTATTACCATTATCAATGTACTGCTGCTGAAGTGGAGTAGGTGAGAACATTGTCAATGATTCAATTCCAATTATGATGTTTAATTCAATAAGCGAGCATAAGCATTCACTTATTATTCGACCGTTACGGACCTCAACAGCGAGGCGTAGCTGTAAAGTCAATTTAGATGTGAAAAGTGAAACAAAATGAAATGAAGTACAGCAAGTGAATCCTAGTTTACTTGATACTAGGCGAAAAAGAGAAAAAGTATACAGGTGTAAATGGATTTGAATTGTACATGAAATTCAGCCTAGGTTACACTGTTGGAGAGTAATTTAGTCCAGCTGTTTTGTCCAGTCAAATGGCTCCCATTCTCGGGCGAAATTGATCATTGCCTGCTTCTGGGTCTCCACTGACTCGTGCCTCCGCCGTCTATACATATCTTCCTCTGCCAATTGTAGCATTCCTCTTATCACATTGAGGCCGAGGTTGCTTTTGAACTGTGTCTCGTCGTCAATCACATGGACAAACCCCTTACTCAGACCAAATTCAACGTGGAAATATGGGAAGTCCTTGGGAATAGATCCACGCAACCCCTTCACACTTGTATCAATTAGCTTCTTAGCATTGTGCTGGCTCCACTCATCTTCAGCTTCATCAATTGCCTGAAGAATATTCATTTCAGAAACTTGAGCAACGCTATTTACATGGAGAAAAACATATGGGCATCACAACTATTGTGTGTGTTGAGAACCAGACAAGTGTGCAATACATATAGATGTGTGGAACATGCTAGACAAATCAAAATAAATAGCACAAACTGAAGGAAAGCTCCATTATTTAGTTACTACTGCTACTGCCCCTATTAAAGACAGCTACTTTTCGTCCAGCAACCTTCATAGCACATAATGACTTTGGTAGATAAAAGTACTCAGGAAAACATCTTTGTATCTTACTATCATTATGCTGAAACATGCATATTAAGGGCAATAGAAGAGCTGAAAGAACCAATCAAAAATCGACAAGCAGAAGCAGAGTATTGTAATTACCAAGCTACACTTACTATGGACTCAATGAACCATGCAGAAAATTATGCACTGAAAGATATTTAGAATAAATAGAAAAGACTAACCTTTTTAAAATAAAGAGGAGCCTCTTTTGCAATATCTTGAGGCAAAGGAATGCACTCAACCATACAATGGCGGCGTTGTTGAGCCAAACCCATCACTGTTTCGAGGAATACTACTTCCTTTTCTTGTTTGGCAAACATCATAATTAGACACTTCTTGAAGTTGCGAATTTCATCCCACACATTGTTGTCAACTGTCCTTGTAGATGATTCATGCTGTTAGCACAAGGAAATATTCGTTAGAATATAACACATAAGCTGGATGAAACAATTTCAAATCATAAAATTTCTTTTTCCACATCCTATAAAACAAATCAGACTACCATGTTTTGCACCATATCAAAGTCTGAATTATGTCTGCAAGTTGCTTCCTAAATTAGGTAAGCAACCATACTTCAAGTCATAATAGGCAGATTTTGGAAATTCAAAACTTAAAGAAACATCACTATTCAGTATTACAGTTAACCATATTAACAAATGGATGACAATGTGATATGCTCCATTTTGTTAGAGATATTCCACTTCACAATATTAATGTATCCCTCCGTGAAGATGCAAATGGAATGGCACCATTTTCACAAAAGTGCCAATGCTCTACCAAATGATGAGTTAAAATTCAATAAAAACTTGGATGCAATTATTAAGCAAGGCTAATCCATTTTACTTTGTATATAAAATAAAGCTACTAACACAGATTGGGAAAGAGCCAGATAATTAAGCTCACCTGTGTTGTCAAGATGCAGCAATGACCTGGAGCAACAGACTGCCACTGTGGCAACATCAAGTATGTAAAATTTGCTATTGACACAACAAGATGTTTTGGCCTATTTGGATTCTCAAAGCAGAAAAGGCAGCGCTCTTGCTGAGTCATGATGCATGTTGCAAGACTACTACTCTGAGAGACCTTACGGTCACTGTTGCCACCTTTTTTACGGGATTTCCTGCTAGGACCATCTTCAAAATCATATTCATCATCTGCCCGACCTGACATACTGTACTGTTTGTTCTTCATTATCGTCTGAGCTAGATGCACATCAGCATCTTCCTCCTTTTTCTTTTCTCGAGAGGACATATCCTTCATAAGCAACCTATATAAAAGAGGAAATGACATTAGAACACCACTCAATGGGGACAGAAGTAAAAACATCAATGGGGACAGAAGTAAAAACATTAAAGCAAATTCAAACAAAAAGCTACAAACTTTCTAGTAAATACTAGAGAAATCAAGTTGAAGGACATGCAGGTAAACATAATTGACATATACACAATACTTAAGACTAGTACTACATGAATTAAACAAACAAAGATATACCAAGAGCAAATCCACAATTACAACATGCAATGTTACCTGCTTGTGCTTCCCTCATTTCTAGGTCTAGTCGAACTCTCCTGCTGCCTTGCCTTTATTCTCTCTGCTTCTTGCTAACAAGGGGAAAAGGAAAACAAAATGCATACAATTAGTCACTAAACCAAATCTTCGTGAATGTCCAAAATGGCAGTGTTGAATGCAATGCTCCATAAAGTTAAGGTATTTTGGCAAAAAGTTTATCGAGCCCATGTCACTAGTTAAGGTCAACCTATATTGCAACAGCAGTAAGGGTGCAGTCATTTACACATGACATTGCTTTTGATTAAAAGTACTAGTAGTTGGTAAGGAAGTGATGGAGTGGAATAGCCAAGACAAAAAGAATTTTGACAAAATGGAAACTTCAAAGATAGAAATAAAACTTTAAAGCAACATACATGTTCTAGTTAAAAGTATATCCTGTCTAAAATCCTGAAGTACAGAAAACAACAACAATTCTGTCACCATGTAAAACATATGCAAATGCGAGTTGGAATATCTACAATATGATGCATTGTATAAAATCTTGAACAGAAAAATAAGGGAAGTAATGTAACAGGGTTCTGTAGTTTTACCATAAGTTTCTCAGCTTCTTCGTGTTTTCCTTTCATTCGAAGTTGCAAAGCCTTAGCAGCCAATTGGTTTGCACTTAATCCCTCCTTAACTAATGGTTTCTCCTCTACAGCTATGTCGGATTCTAAAGAAACCAATTCTGGTTTTGACTTGTCCTCACAATTTGTATGGCCAAAAGAATCATCAACTCCATCACTCTGCTTTTGAACTTCATGCAGAAAACTGCCATCATTTGAGAATTTATTTAAGGTGGCCATAGCAGCAGATATTACTCCAGCTTCCTTACTAGGCATTTTCCGTTTCCCCCATGATAAGTTATTATGAACCTTAGGTGCCTTCATATCATGATGACGATGAGATACATCATGCAAGTAGTCCCGGCCAGTTTTCTGAGAATTACATAACATGAAGTATAAGAAAACGGGTAAGACATCTTTACAGTCTATTTTTGTTCCGCAGAGAAGTAACTAATTGTCATCAATTCCAATATGAATTACACTATTTCATGCCAAGAGAGAGTAATAAGAAATATTTTTGTTCCACGGAGAAGTAACTAATTGTCATTAATTCCAATCTGAATTACATTATTTCATGCCAAGGGAGAGTAATAAGAAAGGAACAATTGTATAATGAAATAATTTTCCCACTTCAACTGCCTGTGAATCAAATGAGGAATTACGCTACAGGTAACCCCTCCCCTTAATTTGTATCGTAGAAATATATAATGGAATCTACCACTACAAAGAATCAAATATTAGTCAACATACCTTTTCAGAGTCTTTCTCATTTTTCTTGTCTACATCTTTTTGTCTACTTCTTATGGCATGTAGATGAGCATGAGATGGAGCTGCTGAATGTGATGCTGCAGAGACAGCCAATTGACCTACTGAACCCCACCGTTCTTCAACTACCTGTCCAATTGCATATCAATGAAAAAGAAAAAAGATAAAGCAATGCCTGCTCGTATTTTATAGGTTAGTAGCATACCTCATTAAGCTTCCGTCCTTCTCGAGCAGCTTGCTCTTGTGCACGCTTCAAGGCCTTAAGTCTCCAGCTTGCACCTCCATCCCCAATCACTGATGAGGCTTTAAGACGGTTCCCGTCAGTTCTCACGCCATCAGCTTCTTCCGGATAACCATTACCGTCATTTTTAAAATATGGATTCAATTCTCTGGGGTTTGGTTTCTTCATCTGAAAGAGAAACATCACATCTTCATGAATAACTAAAAAGGCAAGACAAGTTACAAACAAGCCACGTGCTCTGATGTCTCGGACAAACATGAATTTCATCTATAAACTTAACTTCAAAAATAACAACAAAATGTATTAAATAATCAAGAAAACAAAGAATAGTTAACACATAATCAAAATAATTGATCGAAACAACCTGCCTAATTGAACACGAATTCTTACCAGAAAGCCAAACTAAACAAATTGACTTGATAGTTGTATCTAAAAATAGCAACTAATACCTCTTCAATCGGGGCTTCTTTCTGCTGATCTTCGACATTCATTGTAGTTGTTTTATCGGTATCGGTCGACTCTTTGGGTCTCAACATCCAGTCCAAACCCATTTCCTTTCTCTTGATGATCATGTCATCTCCTCTATCATCACCTAAAGGGCATAAGCATGCAAGATAAATCCAACCAATTCATCATCCAGTCCAAAAAAGATGATCAAAACATCATAACAAAACCTACCAGACAAGGCGCTTCCTGCCACATTCTTCTTTCTTCTGCCTGTCCTTATTCCCTTATGACTCATATCTTTCCTATCATCCTCTTCCGTAGACTCCTCGGATGAATAATACTTTCTCTTGCTTTTAGTTTTCTTTTGCTTCCTACTCTGCCTTTTCTTCTTATTTCGGTCCTCGCTATCACTATCACTCTCAGACGAATACTCTTCCGACGAATACCACTTCTTCCTCCTTCTCCTCCCTACTTTTTCTATACTCTGATCCTCATCTGAACTACTACCACTTTTCTTTCTCCCATGCTTCTCCTTCCTACTACTTACTGATTTTTTCTCATTCCTCTCCTAATTTCTCATAACCAAATCAGTAAAAAATACCAATCAAATAAACAATCAAATAGAATTGGTGTAATTTACCTTGTCAATCTCTTCGCGAGATATGAACTTGACTCCTGATAGCATGATAGTCCTAATTCGTGCAGAACAACAAACAAAAGTAAAAAGAGTGTTACAAAGTATTGTTCAATTTTTAGTATCGATTTCAATGAAATAATTAGAATTAGTGCTCAAAATACCAATTTGGAATCTGAGAGTTGGCGGGTTCTCTTCACCGGGTAGAAGGCACCTGGAACTAAACTGCGCTCCTCCCAGGCAGGTGCAGCAGGGACTTGGGGCCAAAACCCCAAAATACCATATGCCCAATGCAGCACAACCACTACAAAAGTAGCAAAACAAATAATTGACAAACACTAAGTGTCATATCGATAGAACATTGCATTCACATGAATAAACAAAAATAACTGAAAATCGGTCTACTTAGGAACCAACCCATTAAGAAACTATAATCCGTAGTTTGAGAATAGAAAAAAGGGTTTAAGATATGGATTGTCGAGTACCTGAAGGGACGACCTCGTTGGAGACGCAGCTGGAGGAGACCGAAGTGCCGGTGGCCGAGAATCTGAAACAATTATACAGATTACAGAGGAGATGCTTAGCTTCTGCAAATCTAAAGGGGATTTTTAATCTGAAATCGCCGGGTAGAAGAAAAAGTTATTGGGCTACATACAGGAAGTGGGATTTTTAACTTCTCCCCCCGAATATTGGTTATTTACTCTTTCTACCGTAACTTTCAATATTGCTTTAATTGTACCCTTCACCGTTTTCCTATTATCCAAATATAAAAGGGTAAATTGCAGAAGACCCATGTGCAAGTCACTACCTTTAACATAAACCATGAGGTGAAAATGGATTAAAACAGTCATGCATGTGATTGTCTTTATTTTTCTAATTCATATCGATATAACCGTGAAGATGGAGGATACAAGTAGAACATCCACGAGGGTTCTTTCTCTTTGCTTATATATTTTTTTGCAGTTTCTTGACGATTTCAGTATTTAATTCATGTAAACTGGAAAATGATCATGGGTTGAGATAGAGAGGCAATCTGTAAGAACTTCGGAAACCAGTACGCTTAGTGAATTGCCATCTTCTGTTTGTAATGAACAC
>JAYMTO010000216.1:0-14483 GCA_036898065.1 California macrophylla | reverse complement strand
ATCCCACTGATTACACCTAACTTTACCCGAAAGAATCCTGTATAGCTGTTTGCAACAAGACCGCAGAATCAGTGGATAATGGCAGAGGAAAGAGTAGATAAATATCCTTAAGAACCTTGGAAACAGTAGATATCCATGTAATAGAACGTTCATGCTCAGTAAGTAAATTTTCATACCTCGAGATCTTTTTCTAGACATAAACCACGGAACTGATGTAAAATCTTCTCCAACAAAACTAAAGAATAATATGCCTCTTTCCAAAAAGGAACAAGCGACTCATCAGAAGAATCTATCTCCCTATTGGTAACAAGGACAACAGACTGCAATATCTTCCTAAGCACTGGTAGAACACGACCCATCTGTCCTTGGAATCCTTTCTTCATAACTTCCACCAGTAATCCCAATACCTGAAGAACCACATACAGATGCCATCAAACAAGGAACACCACAAAACAAAGATTAGATAAAAGGTCTATCATATTCAAGATCATAATCAAATCCTCGCAGATGAATTCATCAAGCTTGGGCTGGGTACATAATGTGATTCAAGTTCAATCACCAGCAAACAAAACAAGCTAATGTATCTGAAAGCTCAACACAAGGCAATGCAATGCACAATGAAACTAATATAAACAATGGGACAAATTGGGCTCTGTGATAAGGTATTCAACATCTTACCTAGAGTTCACCCCTTCTCCCTTTTACCATGCATATGGAAATTGACAAGTACATCTTGGAACACCAAATTTTAAACTCTATAATGCGCCCCTCACATGTAGGACTGGGAAAAATTGTATGAAACCAAAAAGACAATCTAACTAACCAGATTGATTTGTTCATCCATCTCATTTTAGTTCTAGGAAAGTTGTTGATTAAAGATGGAATCTATTTTGGTGTTAATTCAGTTCTCAGTTTCTCGATACATCTCAAAGTTCTACAAATCAAACTAAATACTTTTTATCATATATAATATAGCGATCCAGTTAACTAATTAATAGTCTACAAACTGAACCGTCTTTCCATGAAATATACTGTATAACAAATAGAAATCAAAACAGAATCTCCTGCTCGTATACCATGTCAAGAGCATAGTGGTATCTCCTAAGGAAATTGACGAGGACTGTATTGGTATAAATTTAGACTGTCATACTCATAAGACTAAACCGATGTTTCAATCCCAAGTTTTTCTGACATGAATACAGAGCTTTGTTACTATAGTTCATTGCTCTTCCAACAGTGACGACGGAGAGAGTCAAACACAGGATACCACGTTCTTGCCCTAGACTTCAGGTCAATTGATGTCCAGACAGATCTTTAATGTTTTTGGTTGGATGTCCACAATGACAGTCTCTCACACAAACTATTGATTTGAGGTTACTGTTCATGCCACAGTAAGGGTAATTAACACTTTTCAATCTACTGGAAGACTGATGATAAGTTCTTATCCTATTTACCATATTGTTTGCTCAGTCCAGTAAGGATTAGTAATATGTTGTAGCCTCAGTATGGTCGTGTGCTTTGATTTAGGTGCAATACCAAGGATCCTTAGATGTGATTAACATAGACAAGACTTAATAATAAATAGTGACCCATAAAATCCTATAAGCACTAGAGTAGTAGCTAATGGTCTGCTCACAGAACCAAATTTAAACAAAATAAACTTCTGATTCCCTGGTTACCATGAGCTTAACTCTAACACTAACAATAAGGTATTCCCCCATACCATTACCATCAACCAGTCCTTAGTTGAAGTTCTCAAAGCAGCTTTCTAGTCAGGCAATCATTTAACTACAATATATAATATATATTACTGCAATTTGAAGTACGTACCTGTGCTGCAGCACTCTGCAGTTGCGGCTTTCCATCAGAATACCACGTCAGACTATCCTCAAGAAAAGACCCCAGGTTTTGTGGGCTTATGTGTCCAAGAAGAAGCTTTATGGCAGCACCAGCCATGGAGCGAACTTTATTATCTTGATCGTTAACCAAGCAACAGACCAAACGCATGAAAAATGTCTTTGACTGTTCATCCACAATACTCTTGGGAAATTTAAGTATGATTGCATGTAACATTTCAAGTACAGCTTCTTTTCCAGTAGGGTGCTCATAGCTGAAGATATTATAAATTCAGTATGAGACAACAAGAAAAAAATATATGAAACTAGCAGATTTTTCAGGGTAAAAACTATAACAATGAACGGTTTATGAAATGACTTGCCTCAAATTCACTAGCAGGAAGTCAATGTGCTCTTGCAAACGTTTTTCAGAAAGATGGTAATCAAGCAAGAATTGCAACAAAATTTGACTGCATCTCTTGCGAATTGGTTCAACTTGACTTTTAACCATCAATTCTTGTACTTTCTTCACCACATCATACATCTCATGGACAACTAGCTTGCGATTAACAATTGCCTTCAAAAGTGAAAGGGCAAGAAAACATGGGTTTCTTTCAAGATCAACAAACAGTGGGAACTGAATTATCAGGTGTAATTGATCTGAAGATAGGGTAATCTTGGTGCTCCGTAAAAGCACTGTTAACAATCTTAGACATGACTGCATTAGAGCACTGGTGGTTTTCACGGTACTTTGGGCAATGTCCAATAGTGCAGCCTTAATTATTTCAGCTTGAGGTTCAAGTGATGGCAAAGACAGTCTTACCAACGGAGTAAGGCATCTAAGGGATGCAGACAAGATGTCTTCATACTTAGAGCTCAAACACTTTCCTAACAGTATCACAAAAGGATCCAACATTGACAACAGTTGTTCATAATTTTTATCCGACTTCAAATTTCTGATACGGTTGTGTAGCACCCCAAGAGAAAACACTGTTATAAAATGTGAACATCGTGGCACAGTACTAATAACCCGAGCTGAAGATATTCTTTTCTTTTTTGTGTCACTCCCATAATGCTTAATTGATTCTGCAGTAACTGACTTCTCACCTTGGCCAAGCTCTTCATTAATACCGTCTTCTATCAGCCCGTATAAGAAGATGAATAGGTCTTTCTGATCAATGGATACATTGGATTCAATACCAGCTGCTATGTGACTTAGCATACTTTCCAATTTTGTTTTCACTTTAGGTGTCAGATGTTTACGCAAGTTTGTTGTAACAGGTGAAAGAAGCTTTGAAGAATGACTTCTAAATGTGATGTTTTGGGCAATCAACTTAAGAGTTTCAAAAGACTTGCACTTCCTTGTTTCTTTCATTTTTGAAGCAATTTTATCCACCTCTTTTTCCTCAGCAACATCTCCAAGAATATCATTCTCAACTATGGAAAGCAGATCGTCCAAACAGTAATCTAACTTCCCACTTATGGACTCAGGAAGAGACTTTGTCAGAAGAAAATTGACTGTGTATCCCAATACATGCATTTCATACCCTCGCTTCAATGTAGATCGTAAAACCTTGACAATGAACTGCAAATATTCCAGCCCAAGCTCCTTCAAACAAGCAGCTAAAGCAGACCTAGCTTCATCTCGAATACTCTCCAAACGATTCTTGAGAAAATTTGAGATCCGATGAATGATACTTGGCAGCTGGGAATCCATAATGTCTCCTGGAAGCAACTTCAGTAATTTCAGTGAAGCAAGACTAATGTTGACATTGACCTTATCAGAATCAGCATGCAGTAATTTCTGTATCTTTGGAAGGATAGTCTTTTGAAGGCATGTCTCTATCTCAGAAACCATACCAGAACTACTACACTCACGAGATATTGCCGAAGTACTACCAGAAGTAGCAGCATGTGAGGCATCATTTATAGTATCTCTGGATGCTTGATTGGAACCAGATTCGGAAAAATGAAAATGATCAAAAATAGAACAAACAAGACGCAACAGCACCTTCTGCTTGTCGGGCTTCATGCTCATCTCACGAAAACATCTAACCAATAACCCATAATATGACTTCCATTCCACACGGCCAGAAATTGAAGCAAGTGCCTCAACACATGCATTTTTAACATGTTCATTCTTCTGATCTTGCACATCAAACAGCATACGGAAAAAGAGTGGGACAAACACTTTATTTATGATGCCCTGGAAGTCAGTAGCATTATAGCAAGTTTCAGCACCTAGGTAGCAAACTTTCAAAGTGAAACCAGCAAGATGATAGAAAAATTACCTCGGGAATATTTCTCTCTTGAATAAAAATTTTGAAGCGTAAGAGTGCTCTTGCTCTCCTGTGCCTCTGCAAAAACAAATATGGAATGAAGAAAACAAATATTGACATACAAACATTTAACATATGATGACACGAGACAAGAACTCACCTGCAAGTGAACAACATTGTTGAAAAAATCCACTTCAGCATCTTCATCCCGCAAATCCTTCAATGAACCAAGGTTTTCAATCTCTGGAAGTTTGAACACCATATCTCGTAATAGATCAATCCATTCCTGAAACCAAACCCATCAGTTACAAAACCTATGATGATATCAAGCTGTATAAAATCGAAGCTTGGCATACTATTGAACTTCATATGAATACACAAATATTACATGCATGCTATGAAGTTCAAGTGTGCACGACTATCATGTTTTCTGTCATTCATACAATAAACTTATGTATGTCTACTATCTGTGTGGATGATGTGGTATGTGTATATATATAATCACAATGAAACAGATTTTTACCTTTTTCACAGAGGTTTCCTTAGTTATAGCACCCCCAACATGCTTCAAAAGAAACTTGTTTATAATGCGATGGATGTGCGTTCTAGCCCAATAACCATTGTCAACTGTTATCACTGCATCCGGGATCCGTTGTTGATTCTTTACCTCCCGGGCGATAACTATGGCAGAAAATTCAACAAAAGAAAGCAGTGCCCTATAAGCACTATGCCTTAAGAGAATTTCATCAGATGACACATCATAAACACAATGTGACAAAATGACCATTGTGTGCTCCTCTCTAACCCCGTAGAAGAAATTAACACCAATCTTTTCATAAGCATTGACAATAGTGTCGTAATCAAGGCTGTCAATTTCCATAGCAGACGTTGCATTCAAATTGCGCAGAAGCTTTGCCTACATTCCAATAAAAAATCATAACTAATATTAGTTATGAAAACTGGATATGAAAGCATTTCCTCTCTATATTTCCTGTGTGCATGTCAACACCGTTTCTTTAGTTTTTTACTTATCAATAAATGTAAAATTCGTCCAACATTCCACAAATAGAGAAAAAAATACTAACATATAAAGGCAAAAGACAAACCCAATAAAGAGGAAACATTTTACTATGGGAAGCCCAAACCCACATGTGTAGGCTAATAATAAAGATAAAATTCAACAGTAACTATGTAAAATAAAATATATCAAAAATAAATACCACAATGAGCATAGAAGGGTCCGTCTCAGCAAGCGCATCAAGAAGATTACAGATACAAATTCGGGTATTCAAATCAGCACAAACAAGAAGTGGAGAAACAGCATTTATAATTTTTGTACTGCTTCCACATCCTAGTACTGGTACGACATCACGAATGACTTGCAGAGCTTCAAGACACACATCTGCAAGACGAAGAATACACTCAGTGATCTAGAGGGAAAAAAACGTTTATAATATACGTCAGAACCAAAATGCGTGTGTGTGTATCTTCATATACATATTACATACCAGAATTTTGAGTTTTCTTTGCAAGAAAAGGGAGCAAGATATCAACAAACTTCCATGCTAGATATGGATCTTTCACATACTTCATTAATAGCTTGAATATATTAATCTCTGTTTCTCCTGGACATTTGACGAGTTTCCTAGAATAGCAAAATGGCATGTCACAATAAAGGCTTGGCAAAGATCCACAATACAAAAAAGTGACACCCAAATACCATCAGTGAGAAATATAGTAGAAAGCCATATTTAATGAGAATAAAAGACTTGATATACAAGGTATGACCCAATGTTCACTATCCATTCAGTATAGTGATGTAGGTTCCACAGCAATTTAATTTAACCATCAGTAAATTTAACTTTCCAATTTAAAATATCTCATACGATGAAACTGTAAAAAAGAACATATCATAATCACCCAATACCTCTTGATCACTGATTCACTCTGGAAAAGACCATGCAAGCTGCAGACAAGTGCCTCTACATTTGGAAGTAGAACCCCTCTGATAGCACTGTCTTTGTCACCCAACTCGTTATCAATGGTCAACAAATTTTCAATGAACTTTAGAACACAAGACATAATAGCTTCAGATGCTGTGTCAACAGTCAGCATTGAAAATATGTCAGCAATGAGATTCCTTTCCCTACACAGAAGTGACACAAGCTTGTGGCTTCTGCTCATAGCAATGAAACAGGCGAACAATGAGCTAGGCTTCTCACTACTGGCCCCTTCTTGTTTGAAACCGTCAATTAAAGGTTTCACCGAGTCAAAGAAAAGGTTCCAGAATTCACTCCCAAAATCATGATCCTCAAACTTATTGAGAACAATGGAAATAATTTTCAAACACAGAGACCTCAAATCCTTTAACTGTCTCACACTTGTACCATCCTGCAAGTAATTTTTTCTGATCAGTAAATTGTAATATGATAATGCGTACATGATTACAGCTAGATAAAAAAAAAGATGAAGATGAGGAGCAACCATTCCCATTTTCAACAATAATGAAGGTCCTCACATATATGAAGAAGGATTCTATAATTTAATAATTACACAAAAAGTTAAATGAAAAATACATTTTAAAGTTACTACCCATCATTCTGTTGCAGAAAATCTAGGCATAATCAACTTGGGCACAAACTACATCCCCAGTCTAGATTAAATAAAATAAAATAGCAATGAACAAGTGAACTTCCTGGGAAAAACATGTTAATCAACTTTAACACAAAGGTATAGGTATTTAAACAGACTCATTCTACATAACAGTCATGGAGTAAAGAAAATGTTACCAGTATATGAGTTGCCACAGAGCTGCTTTTCTCATCTACACTGGCATCGACAATAGAAGAATTTTCTTGTATCGAAGATCCATTGCTCTTTGCATCACCAATATGTGAAGTGCAGCTTCCCAGTACACGAACAATGCATCCCATTAGTAGATCGAGAAAGGGTCTGATTCGAAACTCATCAAAGACTCCAATGAGATCTTCAACAACATGTAGAAATCCATATCTTTTCTTCCAAGAAAGGGAATCTATATTTTCCATGCTAAAGTACTTCAAGAAGTTCAAGGCTGGAAACTCATCAACAGCATTGTTGTGAGAGGTCCAATACGGATTTACTCTCCCATCAGTTTCCACAGAAATAAGTAAGGGCTTCAGCAACAAGGAAAAGAAAAGAGGGAGTTCATTGACATCAAGTTGAGCTATGAAACTAAGGACTGCCTTTCGGTACTGTACACTTGCATGCTGCAAAAAGGATATATATCAGATAGGGTATTAAATGCCAATGTGGCAAATCAAATGTGAAAATCTAAAACGGAAAAAAAGCAGCAGAAAACAATGTATTAGAGAGTCTAAAACTACTTAACAAAAAGTAAGCCTAAATGCTTGACTCAAAATACCTTTCTAGAGGCAAGTGTCTTTAGTTTTCTAACTTTTGGCATCAGAAGACGGATAACCATTGGTACAAGGTATGTTCTGTGGCCTTCTTCAATCAAATTAGACTCTTTAGATAGACTCCAAGTTGTTAATGCTTCTCTCAAACTTTTTGAATTGATCAAACTTTTAAGTTGCTGATCATAAGCAAGCATGTAGTTATCTTTCCAATTTAACAGGCAATCAAGAACCTTCATCTGTATCTCAGCATCATTCTCATCCAGAAGCCTGTTGAAGTACCACAGTGAAACTCGTTCAGACAAAGGAAAGAATAGTTAAATATTAAATTGAACAAAATGATGACAAATAAATGAAGAAAGCACCATTAAAGAATACTGACCTGTTTTGCAGCACTTCTTTAAGAAACTGACTGTGATAGAAGGATTTAGGATTCCGCATTTGTTTCAACAGATTTAGCCACTCTTTAAGGACACCTTTCCACTCTTTTCCTTTACAGAAATGTGAATTGAATGATCCCACACTGCAATAAGAAATTAGAAATGTCAAACTGACTTCAGTCCCATAATTACCATAAAAACTACAAGTTGATGAATCAAAAGACGTATTCAACTAAAAGCCAAAATATCAAGAAGAGTACCTTTCAGCATTATCACTACTGTAGCCCAAAAAATTCAAGAACAAAGGGATTATTTGTCTAGACTGAGATTCAGCAATGGGAGCAATGTTTTGTAAGGATTCCAGCAACAAGGACAACACTTTTGCACATGGTGTGCTGTCAGAGGCAGTACATGAGAAGATATTAAAACGCGCAACCAGACCTGAAAATAACAGCCAGCAAAGAAGTTAACAAGTAAAAAACTTAAGTCTGGCCCAAAGATCATTAAACTTGCTGAATAAAAAATCCTTTATTTTGCAAAATGCAAAATACTTATCTGATTCAATGGTCAAGGAAATAATTGAACATATTATTTTTTTCAACTCTACTGCCAAAAAAGCACTTCAATATAGACAATGAATCTAGAAATAAAATATCCTAGAAGCATTGCCACACAACATTGCCAGAGTAAAGGAAGAACAGGAAATATAAGGCTCTATATACCATTTGAATTGTTTGGCGTCTCTGCATCCACTTTGTCCTGTTTGTCATCAGATGACTGAACTTTTGATTGGAAATGTTCAAGGTGCCAAATGAGTTTATCCCATACAAGTCCAACATATAGGTTAACCAAAAATGCAAGGCACTTAGATGCTGGACCCCAAAAACCACTAAACCGGTTTTGGAAAACACCAATTAAGCTATTCAAAATCAGAATTACATAAGCTTCAGATATCCTTCCAGCGGAGAGGCCTGTCTGTATCCTAGAGATCAACAGTTCAACTTTCCTACTACTTGAGATAGAAAGTGGAGTTGATTCAATAGATAGAAGGATCTCAAGAACCTGTCATTTGAAAGGAAGACATTTTGAGGTAATCAAATTAAAGCAAGAAATGCTGATCCAAAAAAAAGCAAGAAATCCAATAACAAGAGTAGAAACAAGGAAGTGCATTTATATACTTACACTAATGTCCTGGCTCTCAGCGAGAGAAGTATGGCAAACTTCAGATTTCATTTTCTTATTTGGTCGATCCAGTGTAGAGCTTTCCTGAACCAGAGGTTCATAATGGGACAATATTCTCAAGGTTGAAACACGAATCGCCTTGTCAGAGTGGCACAAATTATCGGCAAATATCTCAAGTGCACAGACAGCCATCTCAGCCTTGAGCTCTGGATCATAAGTCTTATGACATGTGCCTGCTTCCAATGTAGGCCTATCATTTTCAACAAATGGAAAGTTGTGAAATTATTATTAAAAGCTAAACTGAACCTACACAAAAACATCAATGGTTGACATGAACATATCAACTCACCGGTCCATCATATCCAAACAATCAGCCACAGCAGATAAAACTTGTGAAGATGACTTGTATGTCTTTGCAAGGTACAATAACTTGTGCACATCTGCATGTCCAGACTTTCCACTGTTTCTCAGTCTTGAGTCAGAACTCAACGCAACAGCTATTATGCTTTGCCAAGACTGCTTTGAGAAGCCAGCGATATTGTCTGAATGATAATGTATAATATGTCACATTCAATATATACCAAGAGAAAATGAAGAAAAGAACGGAATGATGTATAAGAATATACAGACTAGTTCCACTGTCAGAACCTATCAAATTATTCAACTAACAAAAATATTGACGAAAAAGAAACAAAAATATCAAGAAGAATGATGCGACATTACAGTCATCGGTAAATGATAGTCTGAAGTTTCAATAAAATACTTTAACATAAAAGGCCATTTCATTATCATTTTGTCCTCAATGCCAGTAACACAGCAAACAAGTATTTTGGTGCATGCATTGAGCAGCAAACTGAATTTATACCATGAAAAGATAACGCAACCTACCAGATTCCAACTTAAGAAGCTGATCAAGAGAATCTACCAACTTCATTAAAGAGGGGGCATCAGCTTGGGCATCTGATACGTAAGGATAGCAGCTAACGGTCCCCCAAATTTTAGCCAACTCAACCTCACAAGTTTGAGTAGATGATAGATGCCTATGAGTGATATTGTTTATTTCTATGATCCATTTCTCGATGGCCCGTTCAAAATAACCACGAAGGTTTGCAAACCCATCAAAAAGGTTAGACCTTTGTGCTTCCACTTCCAGTTTTTCACACAATGAGAGCAATAGATGCATGACTGCTTCATCTGAAGGTTCTATCATATCATTCAATGCACTGCAAATCCACTTAAAAAGTCAACAACTATGAAGAAAACAATAAACATATAAAGCATTCAAGAATCATCAATCCATTAATATTACCTTACTATATTGAGTCTGAAATCTTGTACTATGCAAGGATCCTTCTGCAGCAACTCTCCAATGAAAGTCAATAAACTGAAACCAAACAAAAAATGTGTGAGAAATTAAATGGAAAAGCGACGATTCAAGGATATGACAATTTGTATCCGAGCACTAAAAAGAACTCCAACACGGCAACTCCAGAACACTAGAGCGGATGCTATATCCA
Source organism: California macrophylla (assembly GCA_036898065.1). Classification (NCBI taxonomy): domain Eukaryota; kingdom Viridiplantae; phylum Streptophyta; class Magnoliopsida; order Geraniales; family Geraniaceae; genus California; species California macrophylla. The sequence goes on along the minus strand of JAYMTO010000216.1, from coordinate 3,895 downwards.
TGTGGATTTTCTTTATAGTATCCAACATGTATCTAGAAATACATATTGGTGTCTGTTTACATGTAAGTAAACTGTAGAGAAATAAAAAGTTGGCAAACTGCATGAGGACCACCCAGTGTATGGGAGGGTCTAAATGTAGTTATGTACCCAGCCTAAGCCCTGATATTGCAAAGGCTGTTTCCCTCACTCAAACAAGTGACTTCCTGGTCACAAGGCAGCAACTTGCACCAAAATGCCACAATATGCATTTCCTTCAAGGTAAATGAAAGTGCAGTTGTTTAGAACTGGAGGCGGGCATGGACAACATAAAAATCATAGACAAGTTTTGTAAGACAATTTGCTATATCAAAAATGCATAAATTTCAGAAATTTCACACTTCATATAAGGTAAGCACAAGATAATTCTTGTGAGTGAGATATATACAATAACAAGCAAGTACAAGGAACAAGGGCCACATTATTTCGCGGATGAACATACCTTGAATTCCTTAACTTGAATACAGGAGCCCATTCCAACGAACAGCTTGAGATGGTAGATGTTTTGTTATAAATGTATAATCCATTGACAATGAGAAGTAACAATTGCAAAATCTTATCAACTACTTGAGGCAGAACATCCTCCACTTTTACAATGTCTGAATGTCTGATAAACCTCCCCACTAGTGATCCCCCAAGTTCAAGCATTGACTGGTAATCTGAACATGACAGATTCAATTGGCCAACCGCCAGCAGAAAACATATAAAAAAGCAAGTCAATGATAAAATAAACCAAATTTTGAGACAACTTACCAGAAACCTTGCGTCCATTATTAACCTTAACAGAAGAAATCAGCAGCAACAGAAGTCGATCCAGGAGCAACAAGTCAGCATTGCTTAAGGCTAAACAATCGTTTATTTTCTTATACATGCAGTCCCACAACAGAGTTAACTTCTTAGGCTCAAGCTCATCACATAATCTTTCAAAAGCAGCAATCAGAACATCAACAACATCTGAAACTGCATGAGAGAGAGGGAGAGGGTACATCAGAAATAGTTTACTTCTATTCTATATTAAACATAACCTCCACAGATCTAGAAAACTTAAGCATCGCAAAAATATCAGGAAATACCAAATATATCCCCCCTAGTAGATGGAAAGAGCAACGGGTATACAATGAAACAGAGATTGTCCTAATACAACATATACATTGTGTTAACCTTCTCCCAACCAAAAACTTAAACTTGTAGGAGGAGATCACTCATCCACATTCTTCCAATGTAGGACAACTTCAACAATACCCTTATGTGCAGACATGATAATACAACAGGCCTTGAATGTTGACCAGGAATTCATGGGAAGAAACACAAATGGATCACAGGCCTTATATTAACCATGGCTCTGATACAATGTTAAACTTACTCTAACTCAAAAGCTTAAGTTATTGGGTGGAAAACACAACTAGTATATCTCAAGAGATCACTTAATCCACCTTCTTCTGATGTCCGACAACTTCAACACAATGCATAATGTACACAACAAATTAACACCATCTAAATACAAAAGTAGAACAACATCTTGATAGTTAAGCAATGTGATACAGGTCAATCATTAGTCAATTATTGTATTGGGCTTTTTGAGTTTAGTTTGGGCTTTTATCTATTTAGTTTGAGGTTTTATCCTAATAGGTCTTAGTTAACCCAAGTCCAATTTCTTGTTGCTTGATGCTTCAAGTGTCCTCTACAAAGAGGCATGTCTGGGTAGACAATGAGAAATAGATATTATGTTCTCTCTCTCTCTAAAATCTCTCTTCTCCCTTCTCTCTCTACCTCATCTTCTTCCCCAATTCTCATTTCCCTATACCTAATTCTACCTATTTCCTTCTCCAATCTTCCTTCTCAGGTTTGGACCATATAACAATGTTGCCAAAATTCAATGACAATGATGACATGTGGATACCATCTTGCATATATAGCAGCATTAACGATGTGTACTATCAGTGAGATACAAATGAATTTATGTATAAAAAATGAAAGAAAAAAGACAAATATCAAAAACAGGAGTAAAGAAAGCATAGTATGGAAGCTATTAGATAATGAGCTAGCCTTGATTGATCTGATAGATTTCAAATATGGAGTTGTCCATCAAAAGCGACAATACATGCTCTGCTCTTGAGTGGAAGCTTGATGGGTTTAGTCTCACAACATAGCTTAGTAAAGAACTAGCTCCAGATTTTCTTGTAACTGATGGTTTCTTCACAACTTCTGATAGGACCTTTCTAATTCCTGTTCAATTCCAGTGATAAAAAAACTTCAGAGCATTGTCAACGCACTGAATAGATAAGTTAATGCAATAGGCAAAACATCTGAAACACTAGAATAGCACATATAATTTTGATTCATATTTGAGAGGCAGTGCAACCGAATGACAAATTAGTTGAAAAGTTGAAAAAACTACAATGAACCAAGAGTAAATATAGAACATCCTTGAACTGTGTAGCCTTCAAGTCTACATAGCAGTAAGCACAATTTCAATGTTTATCACTATTAATACCAATAGACAGCAGAACTGACGAACAAACAATGAGATCTCTATCGTCTATCCAGCCCAAACCACTGTTTCACTTTCTTACTGAAGTGCACCAAGTACCACCGAATCACCAGTAATACAAAAAAAAATTATCAAGCAGTAAAAGGTTTGGTATCATTCTAACTCCAACATTACACATCACAATAATTGTAACATGCTAACATAAAGGCCAACTGATACAGTTTACAACACTAACGATGTTTCCTGTTTAGGACTTCCAGAAGCACCTCAAGCCTGTTCAAATAAAAAAATAGTATCTGCACTTTCAAGGTATGAATAAGATAAAGAAAGAGTAGGTGACAGTAATGCCTTTTTCTAGTTGCTTCTTCGGAGAATTCCTCAGCAAGAATGACATCGACTCTGCCATAAATTCTTGAACATAATCTTTGGGATAATACCTTAATTTTATCGTACCCCTGCAAACGGGAGGATAATTAGGAAAGACAAATAAGTAAAGCATCCACACACATAAAAAAACAGCATACCTAAATGAGTGGTTCAATTGTATTAGTATTAGCATAGAAATGAATATGGTACTAGGAAATCTAATTGGTAGAAAAACAATAATCTATTATCAACTTCGTGACGAGTTTTCAAGTTTTTCAAAATTACCTTTCCATATATCAGTGAAGAAATACACTCAAAAAAACCCATAATATACATTCCAGTGTGCAGTACCTTAAATATTGCTACTAAATATTAGCATTACACTTGTGTCTCTCCTCTATTATCTATTATTCTTGTCATGTTTTTTACCTCATAACACAACCTGTTATGACATACAACCTCTTCTAAAAGGAGCATTCAAATCAATAAAACTACATCTAACTTACTTCAGAATGTTGTTTATATCTAGTCTTTCCCTGAAATTCTCGCGGAGATACATCATCATATATGACCATGATGTGAAGACCTGCACAACAAGTTCCATGTAATAATGAGCATAATATCCAACTAAAATGAAAGCTCTAGAACTTCCCTGAATAAAAAGGCAGACCTGTTCAATAATCTCTGGCTCTCGATCAGCCCCACTGTTGAGAAGGAACACCAAAGAATCGACAATGTTTGGCAAAAAGCTGGCAGAAGTCCAAGAATGACAAGTCAAATACAAGAAGAAATAAACCATTTTTGTTGTTCTCAAACCAATTATGCATTATTAATATGCAGCTTATAATCAACACATCCATCTTTTTCAGTGTTCTAAAACTCAGGAGAACTCGGTGGAATCAAGTTACCGAGTTTGAGAAGTGTGTATCAGTGAGAAACTCGATCAACTCAGTGTGTCAACTCAATAAATATGTCTAAACCCTATTACTATTCTATATCATA
>JAYMTO010000215.1:0-14485 GCA_036898065.1 California macrophylla | reverse complement strand
TTCTTCTCCTCCTCGGCCATTTATTCGCTTCGCTTCCTCGAGACCGAGACGCAGACACAGAGAGAGCTCCTTCGACGACGGAGACACCAACCTGCTTCACTTTCACAATTCACAATTCAGATCGCTCCTTATGCTTTGACTACGTTTCTCGTTGTTACTTCAGTCACAGAGACAAGGCCTTGTCAGCGACTAAGGCCCATTAATCGGCCCATCGTTCAGGCCTGGGCTTCTTCTCTTATTGTATCGGGCCTACAAGAATTTCCTGAAAGGCCCACTGGTTCTACCCTGACCCAGTACGTATTACGGAAATACCCCAGTGTTTAGTAAAACCGCTCTAAATATTGAAAAAAGAACCCAAGGGAGCGAAAATCAGCAGAGCAGAATTGGGGTTAGCTAGGGTTTTACAGAGAGCGAGTGGAAGAGAAAGAGACGAAAGAGAAGCCATGAGCAGGAGCTTGGGGATACCGGTGAAGCTACTACACGAGGCGTCTGGGCATGTCGTCACAGTGGAATTGAAGAGCGGAGAGCTATACAGAGGCAGCATGATCGAGTGTGAAGATAACTGGAACTGCCAGCTCGAGAACATCACTTACACTGCCAAGGTGAATGCCTTTTATCCTTACTATTCTCCTTGATTCTGTTTCTTTTCAGTGTTCAATTTGACCTTACTTTTTTTATTCATCCATGTTTATGCTCCTTTTCAAACCCTAGACATGCGGGGATTAATGTGCTAATATGGATTCGATACGGTAATTCTTATAGATATCCCATGTAGGACATTGGGTACCTGTCAAAATCCTGTTTTGAAGGGATTTTATGACAAGTATGGCTAGTGGGGAAGTATGGAACATATAAGGAATTTGTAATTGTGAATGTCATTTGTTTTGTTATTGAAGAAAGGCATGAAGATAGAGCGGAATGGTTGCTTTGGAGTTGAAGTTCTCTATTGAAGTATTGACAGTATGTACTGGATGTGAGCCATTAGTTTCTCATAGCTCATGTGGAAGAAACAGTTTTTGCTTAAGCAGTTTACCTTAACTGTATATCCAAAAATGCTATAAAATAGGAGGATGCTGTAACTTGATTAAATTTAGCTTATTCAAACACAAACAAATAGGTACAGTTTGGGTTAGTTGTATACTTATGTGTCACAGAATGAAAAAGATTTGTGATTTTGTACAATACTTCCCGACTCCTGTAGTCCTCCCCCGCCCTTTATGTTTTCTGCTCTTGCATATTTTTTTCATGACCCATGACATTCGCTTCATATTATTAAGTACACCCTCCCCTCCAAAATAAATGTCCTCTTTGATATCTAGCAAAAATTAAGGATTAGAGAAGTTAGCTCTCCACTTTCCTACCATGTCCCATGTGCTCTACTTGCTAAAACACTCATGGGTTAGTGACTAGCTCATATACATTGTCTGTAATCCATATATAATTCACTTCCTTAAAAAGAAAGTGGACACTTATTTTGGTACATGCATTTTTGTGAAGTAGGTAACTTATTCTGGAATGGAGGGAGGAATTACATGCTTTTTCTTTATGAAATTATTTTCATGATGTTTTTAGCTGTCAGTATATTTACAGGGGTCAGTGGCAGCTAAGAGTTTGCAGTTTTGATATTTAGAGGAGAGATTAGCTTTTCTTGTTAATTTACATGCCCTGTGATTTGGCAATAGGTTGAGCACCCATGCAATGGTGCTTGAGTTGTCCTGTGAGATGGTAATTGTGCTGGCATTGTTTATGAGGTGGGAGTGCATATTAAATATGGGAAAGATGGCCACTAGGGATGGCATAGTGGTCAAGTAGAATACTACCTCTTAGGAGGTTCTAGTGTTCAATCTCTAACCCAAGTGGTCAAGTAAAACACTACCTCTAGGATTTCTGATGTTCAATCTCTAGTGTACTCACCTGCTTGGGGGCAAGTGTGGGGGAAGGGGGGAGCTACCTCTGTTGTGTTACTCAGAATTTTTTGTTTTAAAATATGGACAAGTTATTTCCTGAGTGTTCTAGTTATCTCTCCTGTGTTTTTCCTGTTCTCCTTTCATACCAAATGTTGATATAAGACATTTATAAATTCATGATGTATCAGTTAGATAATAAAGGGATGTTGGTTATTTTTTGTACTTCATTACAGAATATTCATCACGTTGCTGAATTTGCATTATTAATATATTCTGCTTGTCTCTTTTGCAGGATGGGAAGGTCTCACAGCTTGAGCATGTCTTTATTAGAGGCAGCAAAGTCAGGTATCCAAACTATACGACCTAGATTAACTAACATATTTTCTATTATTTGTTCATAACTCACATCTTTTAGCAAAAACCTTATATTTCAACAGATTTATGGTCATACCGGACATGCTGAAGAATGCTCCAATGTTCAAGCGTCTGGATGCTAGGATCAAGGTACCATTCGTTTTATTTTATTTCGACGGACAATAACTGCTGGTGTGGTGATTAGAACCAGTGATTTCATGATTATTACATGAGGTCCCTGGCACTTCACACACAACCTTACACTTCAATGTTATCAGATTAGTGCACTTCAATTAATTATTTCTGATCCATGCTTTTGAAACATTGAAGGGGAAGAGCTCGTCTCTTGGAGTAGGGAGGGGAAGAGCTGTTGCAATGCGAGCTAGAGTAAGTTTCCTATATTGTTTGTATTTCAATTTAGCTCCATCTGATTACACCCCTGAAAGTTTCTTGTGCATATACCTCCAAGGAAACACGATGCAGCATAAATTTCAAAGAAACGTATGATTAGAGATTTTTAAGGATTTGGCATTCCGTATGTTGCTTCAAATAAACATGCATATTTAACTGTAAACAAATGTGCAACTAATTTGAAAGCAGCAGACACATCCTATGATTTTTCACGAGAGAGTAGTTTTGTCCTGGTAAACTAGTAGGCCTAATGTTTACTTACTACCTTTGTCAGTCATCCAGTTTGTGTGAGGCTGCATTTGAATTTCCTTGCTGCACATAATATATTCTTATAGAAGGGAAGTGTCCAACTCTTGATTTTTATTCTGTGCAGGCTCAGGCTGCAGGTCGCGGAACAACACCTGGTAGGGGTGGACCACCAGTTCGTAGGTAGTCTGCACGAATTTCTTATTCTATTCATGGAGCATTGACCTTCGTTATCAGCTACCTAAGTGACGTCTTCTGTTAGGATCCTTGCTCTTGACATGCTAAAACTTAATGTAAAAGAATGAGTTGGTGAAAAGATCTTTCGGTTTTTAGCTGCTTCTCTTGTATGAATGTACCGAGACCCAAATTACTTGTAGCTACTTCCTTTTATCTAAAGTTGTTATTAGCTTTTCAGATATTCTCTGCAACTTACTAGTTAATTACTCCATGTCGATGATTTTTCAAATGTTATTGGCTGGTGAACCCTCATTATTGATAGAATTCAAATGATCACTGAATTTCTGGCGAATCTGGCCAGAATCCATTGTCTGGTGGCTGCTGAGTGAAACGAACAGTAAGATTCTAGAAGCAATCATGTGGCATCATTTGATGGAATTTTATTCCACTTGGTCGCAGACGATATAAACTGTAGAACACATTTATTTGGTTGTGTATATACCAAGTGAAAACAAAGTACTGTCACATTTTAAAGTTCTATATACTCATTGTTTCTATCCCAAACTGCGATTTAGTGGAAGTAGCCATAGAATTCAAGGAAGCAAATGCAGAAGTTCCAGGGATTGGAGGCATCTGTAGTTGGTCCTGTGAGGACAACCCTAAAGAATCTGAACGGAAGCAGGGCATTAGGTCCAATGATAGGCCACGAAGCAAATTGGCCACACCGTTTGGTCATCCTCGTGTTCTTGCAGATTTGTCCAAGTTATTCCGTCGAGGGATCCCTGAGACACAGTCGAGAAGGAACATATTATACCCACAATAATCTCAACACAACACCAGTTAACTGCTCATGTTGGGAGTCTTTTACCTGAAAATTCCAAAATCTTATGTAGGTTTGGGATCCATCCAGCCTCAGGGTGTAGTAGTTGCACATTAGCTGCATTGATCAAGGAGTTTGCTTATTTACAGAAGAAGATCTAATGAAAACAGGTAATATGGGCAGACGACTATTACTATTGGTAATAACTATATGCTATCTCTATGAAATTCATGTGCACTCTTGAATTTTTCGTGTTCACTAATTTGTAACTAATGATTTCTTATGTCATAAGAAATATAATGGATTTACAGTTACTATAGAGAGACAACCTGGTGATCTTGACCGAGATCAACCATCCACCATGCACAGTTATGTCCATCTTCAATTCTAGGCCCAGCAAAAGATGTCCCCTGGTACACAAAAACTCAAATTTAGTTGCTGAGAATAGGAGTCAAACTTTTTGCAGGAGTATACTTCATGAGTACCTGGTATGTTCTTGAAACCAAAACTTTGGGATCAGTATGCCGTGAAGTGGGGCTGCTTGCTGTAATAGTAATTCTCTGAAATGTGGAAGTTAGAAGGATAAGAAGCTGTATTATAAAATAATCTTTTGGCTGATGATTGCCCCAAAAGTATTTTGAGGGCTCACTTTGGCAAGAACGGGATTGACCCACGGATGTTGACCATATGATGTGCCTGCATGGTACAGAACCCCATTGCTGTCCCCGTCACATATGTAAAGAAGCTCCTTGTAACTGGATCGCCTATGTTGGAATCTAACACTGTAAAAGCAAAAAGTACACTGAGGTGATTCTTCTAAATAAATAGAATCATCCTGGAATAAAATCCCACTCGTGATGGAATAAAGTTTCAATAGAAAGATAAGTATTTGGATAACTAAAATACTATATATATTCAAATAAGCTCATAAATCCAACACCATACTTCCCCTGATTGAAAAACACTATGCTAACAGCAATTCCCTTTGGCAATACGATACAAACTGTATTAGACTACGCAGAAAATTTCTATGTTATTTGACTAGAAATTAACATGCAACTGTCAGGTTCCAAATGTTATTTTCATTCGATTTTCTTTCAAAGAAACAACTAAAGCATCCAACTTTAACGGTTTGGTTCTGGTGCTTATAATCCACACAAGACAGACTAACACTTTCACCTGTACCACAGTCCCCTCTGAGGTGGAAGACATTAAAACACACAAACACATAGCAATAGTATAACAATAAATACTTACCTATGATCATTTTCTGGGATTGTCAATCTTGAACTTACATAACTAATGGCTTCCTTCACCTGTGAAATTAACATATGGACAGATCAATAAACAAGAATACCTTATATACATTATACGTACTCTTGTCCTTGAGACGTTAATCCACTGAAGCTAAATGTGACTCACAAGATTCTCAAAGACAGGCATTTGTCTGCTTAGGCTGCTCTTTTCCAACTGCAATATCATTATGAGAGAACATTGAGCATACTTAGGCTAGGTGACAAAAACAACTATTTTGGAAATGGTTAATTAATGTTTTATTTCCAAATCCAGAATACCTTCATAAGCAGGGTGTTTGGCAGTAAGGGAAACCGTACAAATGGTAACAAGTTATTAACTGACTGAAGCTGCTCGCCGAAAAGGAGTTCGGGAGTTGAATATGTCAACCACTGGTCTACCATTTCCCACCCATACAGTTCCTGGGCTTTCATGCACCACATTAAAATCGCATTGAAAACTCTTTCTTCTGATGTTACTGTCAAATCTGGATGCTGCAAAACCACATAATCTGTTAAAGAAATGGCCGCATATGATTATTAGACACCTTTACTAATATGCATCTGGAAGATCTCCTAGAAGTATGCATGTTGCACTGACCCAATCTTTCTTCTTGTAAAAGAGGAGGGTACTTCTATATCTACAATGGACTACAATTTGTGGTTTAGAAGTTGCAACTCCATATCCCACGTTTATCAAATGCTGTCCAATTCTCATAAAAAAATCAGGTTTGGAGGCCCAAGATTTTGCTTTTGCCAGAATGTACATTGTCTTTCTGAATTCTGTTTTAAACTCTATATACAATATATTCAAGCAAAAATCCATTTTGGTCTTATGTGTCAAGGATGGAACAGTCATATTCTCCTTGCGACCACCAAGAATCTTTTTTTTTTGTATCCTGTAAGCTATCCTAAGCCTTGCATTAACAATGAAGATAATTAAGAAAATTAAAAAATGAGACCCACCTGAATGATATTGCTAAAAGTTGCCTCATCTAACAAGATGAATTCAGTCGTTGCAGTCGTACAATAGTCGAAGTGCAATGAAAATTTTCTCTCGCATGTTTCTTTGATAATTTTACATGATGAAATTGATGAAACTGCTTGAAGAATTGGACATACTGAATCCTGCAACAAAGTTCAACAGTTAGCTTTAAAAGCAACGACCAATTACTTTGCCAAAACTGTCTTGCTTCGTCGTCCATTAAACTTGTGCATAATACAAAAACTCTTGTTGTATGACCATCTTCCCCTAGAAGAACTCCATCCCTGCATATAATGTGTACACGAGAAGTATCAATATCTTATAATTCATTATCAGAGAAGGGATCTCTTCTTTTGTTTCAGAAGTCCGAGACTGCAACTCACTTCTCCTTTCTTTTAATTCTAGTCATACAAGTAGCATACTGTAGAAAGACAATTTAAATGTGAATATAGCTAATATTGTCATATATAATTTACATGGTAAAATAATGACAAGTCAAACTACCTCCAATAGGCACTCTAAGAGCAATTTGCAGCATTCCTGGTGAAGAAGAGTGACTCCAAATTGATCTGCCAATAAAAGAAGCTGGAGTAACAAAGTACCATTGTCCATGGCGTCTTCTAAATTGAGTTCCCCACTATACATGAACTCGAGCATGGCTTTGAACGCTTCAGGCGACACATCCCTTAAACAAACCTCAGAGGAAGTGCTCTCACTCATTCCATTTGTGAACATCTGGCAATGCAACTATTTATCTCAATAACAATTCAAATACATTGGCTAAAAATGATGTGCTATATAATATAGATCCAAACCATGCCTATACTTTTCCGTCCAATTTTATTCAGAGCAATGATGCTTGGCCAAAACACTCCAGGAAAAATAAATTACAAAGTATGACAAATATTATAGAATATTTCTTCTATTTAACAGTGCAGATGCAAAACCTTTTGAAGATTGAAGTATGCCCTGTCAGCATCATTGTAAGATTTAGCTACAAGTAGTACAGAAGAGACATAATGCAGCCACAAATTAAGGAAGAAATGTGAAAGTAGCTCACCTTTGCAAATGGAACACTCCATAAACTAAGAATAATTTTGTGTTGCTTGGCAACAAAACTGTGGCCTTCAATATAGACGTGTATGTCACTGTATTCCCCAGTTAAATGTAACTGTTTAAGCCTCTGCATATTAATGGGAAGTCCAGAGGGGAAGGCCGTACAAGAATGGGGTCTAGAACTTGGATATGTTAACTCCACATTCTTGCCCGAGTCAAATAACTTCTTGTTAAGTTTGAAACGTTCCATAGCTTCCTCACATTGCTTCACTAATGGCATCACTTCAAATTGTAAGCTCAGAGCCTTCAAGAAACCAAGTTGTGACTCTGGAACCTGTATATAAGATTGAAAAGCATTAGGTCTATAATCTTCCATTATTGTAAAAAGATGCATGGACTAATGCACACTTTTTGATAAATCCAGTAAAAGATTGTGGAAACAATTTGGGTACCATTTATGAATCAGGCAATTGGAATGACACACTTATAGATTCTCTTATGAATCTACTTGATCAGATCAGATCACTATCTCAATGCCTGATAAGGATACAGATGAAACTAGGCAAAAATAGAAAAACTTGAGACATATTATTTTGCAGCGATGCTCAAAATGCTTTTCTTCCTGTTAATAGACAACATCAGCCTTTTACTATGACCAAACTGATTATCCCACCTTTAAGAGGTAAATAGTTGTTACCTGACCTTTCTGACACTCTTCTCAATGCTTAGTTGGATTACTTAGACTAACACATGTATAACAGTCAATAACAGAAGAAATTGAACTTGGTTTCTTGAAAGCTCCAAGTTTTGTCGGCAGAACATCAAAAGGTACAACACAATTGTGATTTAAGAGAACCTTGATGCAGAGTATCCCCATGAATGAAGAATGAAACAACAGAAAACACATGAACAACCCAAAAATAAATGAAAAGGAAAACAGAAAGATGGGATGGGGGAGAAGGAAATCAAAAGGCAAAAGTGTCCCAATTTGAATAGGATAGAAAAGGAAATACAGAAGTACCTGTGTCTTGCCCGTGTAAATGTATTGAAGAAGAGAATGGAGAACTTGATATGTCACATCTGGTAGATGGATGACATCTTCATCGAACAAGCTCGCACAAAAAGCACCAGATGCCCACAAGATGACCTTATGAGCAGGCAGAGGCCTTTCTTCCTCACCAACAATGAAATAGATATCAGATAATTCCCAACTCTCAAAGAAATTTTCAAGCCCCCATTTTTGATATCCGGTGACTTCATCTTCAAATTCCTCTTCACCATCCTCCTCCCTTTTGTATTCCCCACAATCAACATGCTTCCACATGGAGATGTAGTTTTGTGTCAATGGCCAGACATTAACATTTCTATACCCAACATGTTTATCCCAGCTACTGAGCCCGACATACTGAACATTGCATTTCGGGCTTGTATCCAGCCACTGGAATACAAGATTCTGAAAAGGGTATCTCCCCTTCCCGACACTAATTAACCCATCATATATGCTAATCCAATACCCCTGAAATGCTGAAGAGCAACAAAGCCCTACACCCTCCGCATCAACCACAGTTTTCCCATCCACCTCGATTTTTAAACGCCTGTTCTTGTGACTTCCAATAATCACAGTATAATGAGGACTATTATCCCACTTATAATGATAGTGTTGGCTGCCCACGTTTTCCCGGAACACAATAGTGACATCATTGTGAGCAAACGCTTCAAAAGCCACACAACCCCTCCCAGCTTCCTGAAACTTCAAATCCTTCCCCCAAGCACACTCAAAAGGTGCCACTGTAAGGAACTTCTTCTCCTTCCCCTGAATCATCTTTCCTCACTAGAAACCAATACCCCTTATTGCTCACCTTGGATCAACCGTATATATATAAGCACTTGACAGACTGATATAGCCACCTTGACTACTCCAGAGAACCAAACAGTTTCTCATAAATGCCAAACCACAAACGCCATAAAGTATACAGTCAAGTTGTACCTAAAAAAGATCTGATCTTTTAAACAAAATTCAGAAACATACTTATAAATGGAAAAAGAAGAAGAAGACAAATTTGGGTTTGAAATGCAAGTAGAAATCTTGGGTTAAAATACAATCTATCATGTATGACAGTTCAGACATCACAATCTCAGAGCAACCAGGAAAATGCCAGAAAACCCACCACTTGACACAAAATCTAACCCCCACAACCACTATAAACCACAAATTTCAATCAGAAGCTCGCTATCAATCCTACACCACATTCTTATCCAACAGCACACAATCAATAATCAATACAAGGAAGAAGAAAAAAATCTGCAAGTAGAGCCCAAAACATCAAAATAAATGACAAAAACAACAAATATGTGCGCTTAAGAATATCACAAGAATCAGTTCAGAACAAAACCCACCTCAAAAATTTATTGAAATTTGACGGTGGGTATTGGCTGGCCAGCTCAAACATCCATGGGACCGTCCCTGTCGTGTCGGCTGTCACCGAATCGGACAACAAATGACGAACCGAATATTTTTTTCGATCAATTCGGAAACCACAACGAAAGCGAAAACCATAAACGTCATATATGTATAAGAAAATCAGAGTACCAATCCTTGGAACGGCTCTTTCGGGTTATATTCTGGATTCACCTTCAACACAGCTCCTAGATATTGTTGCGTCCTAATCGTTGCCCATAAAAAATCCAATATTTATATTTATGTATTAAAAAAAATAAAAATGACAATTTAGTCCATAAATAATCGGTTGCTAAAATATTTGAAAGAAAAATAAATAAATTTCTATTTTAGTAAGTTGCCACGTGTGTATTTAAGTTATGACATCATGGATGGTGGTAGTGTAAGCCTGTTCAATTTTGGCCCACAGGCTCGCTTACCCCTCATACAATTGGGCCCGGCCCGGAGTTTACGGTCACGCCTCGGATCTAAAAGTGTCGGTCCAGTAAGGCCCATCAAAATCTTAATATTATTTTCTTTTATACTATATACCGAGAATAAAAACATAATTTTCTACGCACAATCTGCACAGACCGTATCGACTCCGGCGAGGTAATCTTTCAAACCAATAATCTTAAATTCTTCACTAATTGCAGATCCATTGCTTTATTTGTAGTTCAATTAATACCTAATTGGCTTTGTTTCGAGTAAATTGGATTTGTCGTAATTTTCATATCCCAAAACTGATCAGTGCACTCCAAGTGTTCGACGAAATGCTTAGCTCACAACTCTGAAGAACATTTGTCAAAACTTATTTATTTTTTCAATCTAAATGCTCTTTTCAATTCATTTCAGGGGTGGATACATGGCTTTGATATTGATTCTAACGTCAGTGATTATTGTCTGGATAGCTTCTCTTTGCAAAATTTTCAATCCCTGGCATTCGCAATCCAATTCTTCATTTCTGGAAAATGGTATGTGGTCCTTGTGTTGTGTCTCATTGGTTTTATGGGTTCACAGAGTTTTTTGTTTGTATCTTGATTTTCTGATACTCTTTACCTGTTTAAATTAGGTGGGGATGGTAGGAAGAAAAATGTACTGCTGGTTGTGGCCCACCCTGATGATGAGTCAATGTGAGTAAATGTTTGAATGAGATGATATCTATAGTGGATATTTGAATGCTTAATGGAGCTTAATTCTTACCTATATGTTCAATGGGTTAACATTTCATATGGAGATTGTGTGTAATCAATAGTCAAGGATGATGTTAGTGCTATTTGTTGGGGTTTCTCAAGACACCCGTCTGTCCAGTTTAATTTTTTAGAAATATCCTACTGCCGATTGGTTAATGTTTTATTATCGTGTTTGTTTTCCTAATTAGCCGCTTGGTTTTGCAGGTTTTTTGCGCCAACAATTAATTACCTGGCTTCGAGGGGGCATAATCTTCACGTTTTATGCATGTCAACCGGTAAAATCCTGAACTTGGTAAAACAATTTTGGCATACATATCAACCAAGATATGTTTCGATCTGTAATGAGTATATTTGAGCTTTAATTTGGTTGAACCCGAACTGCGTATCTGTATGGTTATGATTTTATTTTTTCTGTGTATAAAACCTTGAACTTGGCATCACAACTTGATGGACCTTCTATAGGTGTTCTTATAACCTCGACATGAATTCTGAATATATCTCTAAGGTTTAGTTCTTTATGACTCTTACTTATAGTTCTGGACATTCCTTTAATTTTATTTAAATTTAAATAGGTAATGCAGATGGCATGGGAAACATTAGAAAAGATGAACTCTACCAGGCTTGTGCAGTACTCAGGGTAATGTGTAATTCATATACTGGAACATTTAGGACTAGGGATACAGATGATGCTAGTTACATTTAGACCCAGTTTTTCTGACTTGTGTTGATTATTAGCTAAGGACTGTGCAGACTTACTCTAAAGTACCTTTGATATCTTTTTGGAGGATTTTTCTTCAGAATTAGTTTTTTCTTATATAGAATCATGCATACATGCAGATTCCTCTACATCAAGTGGAAGTCATGGACCATCCAGATTTTCAGGTCATCCCATGTCTCTTATAAGCCTATACATCATTCTTGCGTAAGATGAAGCCTGAAGACATATGGTTGGCTTTAATTGATTAAGGTGTTTTATTAGGATGGTTTTGGCAAAGTATGGAACTGTAACTTGTTAGCAAATATTGTTGAAAAGGAAGTTAGCATGCATGGCATTGACTTGGTAAGATCTCCGTCAAGTTAAAAAAAAGTTAAATTTAATTATATTTTCCCTTTAATCTTTTGTTTTAGAAATCCAAGTTCATATATATCTTATAATACATATTTCTCATTCTATTTTACATGGTTGTCCAGATAATAACTTTTGATAATTATGGCATTTCTGGTCACTGTAATCATCGTGATGCGCATCATGGTATAAGGTAAGTAAGTTGTTACTTACTTTATAGACCAATCAGCTTCCTATACTCAGTGACCATATCATAAAAAGTGAATGAACTTTAAAAGTTTTATCTCCTTTTCTTTTCTATTCGTGATAACTGGGAACTTGTACGTTTCTCTTTATCACTATTGTCTTTCCATCAATCTTGCATTATGTTGGAAATTTTGTCAGATACAC
The DNA here is from genome assembly GCA_036898065.1 of California macrophylla. Classification (NCBI taxonomy): domain Eukaryota; kingdom Viridiplantae; phylum Streptophyta; class Magnoliopsida; order Geraniales; family Geraniaceae; genus California; species California macrophylla. The sequence goes on along the minus strand of JAYMTO010000215.1, from coordinate 2,151 downwards.
CATTCTCTGTTTCAGAAATTAACCCATCAGACAGCTGAATTCATATCTTATTTCATGCATCTTCATAATTTGCTTGTGGTAGCTCTTAAAAATAGAAGGATAAAATGATGATTTATTTTATTTTCTCACACTTAGCTGAGCTTTGTCCTATTTGTTACATTTTTCCTCAGATCACTACCAACATATTGCGCAAGTATAGTGGACCACTTGATATCTGGTTGTCCATCTTATCTTGCAAGCTATGGCGTGATGAACAGATGCATTGTGTATTAAATGAGCATCCAAGAAAAAGTTTCCTTGCTATGGCTCAGCACCAGAGCCAATGGATTTGGTATGAGGCCTCCTTTTCATTCTCCTTCACTGTTTCACCGGTTCAGATTTGATTTTGTTTTTTTGTCTGTAAGGCTATGTTTCCTAATCTTATCTGCATTCGCTCATTTAGTTGCCATCTCCAAAATCAATGAGTTCCCTTCCCCTATCTTCAAAAAATTGTCCTATCTAATGTACTATTTTGACTTGTGCAGGTTCCGGAAGCTGTTTGTATCCTTGTCCAGTTATACTTACGTGAACACTCTAAGGAAGATAAGCATTTAGGCCATTATTGAGATCAAAGGTGTTTATGGAACTTTAGTTGCAGGATTTGTCTTAATATTTATCCTTCCATATGATCATAGTTTATGTAACTTTAGTCCCTAGGCCGTAGCCCCATGTAACTTGCAATTTTGAAAGATAAAATGCTAGTAGTATTATTACTTGAACTCTGAGTGGTTCAAATTCCCAATTCACACATGAGATTTTTGTTGTTGCAACATATCTAAAATTTCACACATCCTAAGTGGTAAACAATCAACATCAGTTCCATCAATTTTTTCGAACTCACGGTGTAGCAATTTTTCTCTCCCCGTTGAGCACATACCTCTTTGAATTGGTGGTTGCAGCCAGGGGAGGCTTATTGTTCGCCTTGCTCATGCTCCTCGGTATGTGTCTCGTTTCGCTCCACCGGATAAGCTGTAGCTACCGATTTCCTTAAGCTCTCTCTCTTCTTCGAGTCTCTTCTCTTCCCTGATTCCACATTAGCTCCAAGTCCGTGAGCTGTCTTCGGCCTATCTTCCTCTTCAGCCTCTCGTTCCTCCTAGCAGAGTACTCGTCATAGAACCTTCCCCTCTCGAATGAGGAGGCTACCGAGCAATTAGCGAGCCCGGCTTTAGCAGGACTAATGGTTCCAAATTCAGCCTGAACCATCTTCCCCAGAGCTCGTAGATCGGAGGAAATTGAGTGGTAGTCCGGACGGAGATCAGATTCCTGGCTGTCCCAGTTGTGGACTGGCTTCGCGCTCTTTGTCAGAGAACCTGTAACAGAGTCAAAATCTCAGTATAATTCGAAAATTTGAGAAATCCCCAATTTAGTATTCGTTGATTAAAGAAAAACCGTTGATGAAAGTTAGGGACTTGGTTCGACCTGGTGGCGTTTGCAGGGCAGTGGTGTTTGACCGGCGGGGACGGAGCCTGACCGGCGATTTGGGGCTAGCCAGCGGTGGCTTGCGATTGGATCTCATCATAGACATTGAGATGGAGTTCAGACTGGTTCGTTCTTCTTCTGAAATCTGATGTTTTCACTGTTTGGGGTGTTTAATATGGAGGCCAGAAAGGAAGTTTTGAATTTGAGACGAGAAAGGGGGAGGCGCTTCCAACGGTCAAAATACTAATCGACGGTGTAGATTGTTTGATGATTTTGTAACGTACCGATACTTTTAATAACATGCCACATTATTCTCGATAATGCCTGATGTTTTTAAGGGTGGGCTTGGACTCCAGTGGAGTAACCCGATTGTTGGGCTGAACCGGGTTTTAGACAATAATGTATTATTCTAATGTTTAATGAATAATGATTATCTATTTAATTTTAATTTAGAAAGACAATCATAAAATCAATATAATTAAATTATAATTGGCTAATTTTATTTCTGCAGTTAGTTTAGTCATTAAAATCATTGATACTACATTAAAAAAATATTTTAAGAAACAATAACACCATTGATGACGGATATTATTTTTATTAACAAATGACATTATTTTAGATCTTTTAGTGCATCAATTATAAATTGATTTGTGGTTAAAAACTAAAATCAAGAAACTAAATACTGTTAGAAAA
>JAYMTO010000214.1:0-14499 GCA_036898065.1 California macrophylla | reverse complement strand
ATACAAATCAATTCCTATCTAGTAAACTTCATTCATCCAAGTTTAAAATGGTTTCATTGGTTCCCACACGAAGTCAGCTTCCATCTCTTCTAAAGCATACAAATCAATTCCTATCTAGTAAACTTCATTCATCCAAGTTTAAAATGGTTTCATTGGTTCCCCCCACGAAGTCAGCTTCCATGCCATAACTCAATTCTTACCTGTAAAATTTTGATCGGTTTTCAGCTCTGCTATGCAAGATTGCAGCTTTGAGATCGTTTTCTCTGGATAAGTTACAGTACTGGAGAGAGAGCTCTTCTGGGATGAGCAGCTTGGCTTACTTTCTTGCGAAGGATACAGTTGACCACTTCAATACAATCATCAAGCCTTGGGTTTATCTCTCAATGTTCTATTACTGCAACAATCCTAGATCATCTGTTGTAGATAATTACACCGTTTTGGTCTGTCTTGTGTACTGCGTAACGGGAATAGCATACGTATTTGCCATCTGCTTCGAACCTGGTCCAGCCCAACTGGTAAGCAGTTGTACAGATTGCCTGAATAACTAATCATAAGTTTCATCACTTGATCACATTATTTACATGCAAACTTCTGTTATGCAGTGGTGTGTACTTCTTCCCGTCGTTTTGACTCTCGTGGCAACCCAAAATAGTGATGGCGGATTTGTGAAGGAAGTATCTAATTTTGCTTATCCTAAATGGGCAATGGAAGCCTTTGTGATAGCAAATGCTCAAAGGTTGGTCGCGTCAATATCCTTCTCCAAACATAACATTACAAGGCTGTGCATGTCCCTATAATTTGATATTTTTCGAACTTTATACCTTCTCTTCTACTTTCAGATACTCTGGAGTCTGGCTGATAACACGGTGCGGTTCCTTATTGAAGAATGGGTATGATCTCAACAACTGGCATCGTTGCTTAATCCTACTCACAGTCAATGGCTTAATAGGACGTGGTATTGCATACTTCTGTATGGTAACTTTCCAAAAGAAGTAAGTTATCGCCCTCCTCTCTAAAATATTTTTCTGCACATAAATTGGAATCTGGGATTTCAGTCATGGGACCATAGTCATATAGCAAACTTGTGTTGCCTGTGAAATACTGAGAAAGACCATGGATGATTATAGCCTCTACAGGATCAGGATATCTTACAAACCTCATGAACCATGTAAAAGTGATAATTTGATCTGTGTCTTGTACTTGTATATGTACATATGTATGAAGATTTAAACCTGACTTTGCTTGAGGAGAAAGCAAATTCGTTACTACTGCTGGTTAATTTCTCTTGTATTAGCTTATGTCTTCTTCTTTTTAATCCATTAAATCAAGTGTATCAAAGCTTTGAACTCAAAACCTTGCTTATGTATTAGCTTATGTCATGTCTGTAAATTTGATATCTACCTGTATGGTTCTTGTTTCGTTGATGGAGACACACAGCAAGTATAGAACAACAAAAACAAGTAATTTTTGAAGTATGAAAATTTTATTTGCTTCCTAACAGTTCTGTACATGCTTGGAAAGAGTTCTTCCGCAGAGCTGTTAAAGGGTGTTAGGCATTAAATTTTGTTGAAAGACTATTTTCAAATACTACACAAAAGGAAGAGAAATTAAAATAGATGAAAATATGTTAGCTTCCTTGCAAGTATAAACATTGCATTAAAAGTGATGAAATTTTTTCCAAAGAAACTTTATTGCATCGTTGTTTACACGAAATTTAGGTGACAGTAGTTTTCGTACTATTGGTACCAAACAAAATCTAAATCATAATTTGTATTGGAAATTACAATTTCCTTGGACCCCCAAAACTATACACCCGTAACGCAAGAAAATTCAACTGATTTAACATTATTGATATTTCACGTGAAATAGATAATTTCTGGGAAGAAGTCAATTTGAAGCATCAATTGATGACAATCTTTTGAAAATTTTAATGTATAATAAATGTAAAGTTGTCATTTTATCCCGTTTTGCTAATGTAACAAGATGTCATGTGATCAAAACATAAGATAATCACCTGTCAATAAAAATTTACTTTGCATAAATAAATTCTACTAGGGAACAAGTGCGGGGTGTATATTAGGTTAGGGATTTTCAAACATAAATTTACTGCATTATCACCGACAAAAAAGCTACACAATAATTGATGGATTTAATTTAATTGAACAAAAGACGTTCAGTTTGAAAATCATGAATCACATGTTTTGAAAGCTTCAAATTTGGTCAAGGCCACGGGATGATCTGCACTAAATATTCATTCATCTACCTCCTACACCTTATTCTGAAAAGTTATGCAGGAAATACATGTATATCAGTACAAAAATGTTACCAAATCATGTCCATATTCATCTCCAAATCAAGTCGCCCATAAATTTAAGCGCTGGGACACCCCGTATCTCTACATCAACTAGTGGTGCTTGGACTAGTCTTAACGTGGAGAGCTCAGGATCATTTTGTATCATATCGAGAGCACGAGTTTGATCCTGCAATATCCAGAAGTAGTGTCCCAGCATTCATACAATATATATTGCCAAATTCTGTAGTAGAGCTTTGATTCTAAATTCATAAAAGGACTAAAAGAAGTTTGGGATGTACCTTCCTTCTCATTTCACAGAACTTGCAGTTCGATGCTGAGGGAGGTAGGACCTGGTTTACAATCAGCCTTTGTACTGGAACATTTTCCTTCCTCAAGGACACATGTAACCTTGATGACTCATTCACCGCCATTATCTTAGAGCGAATTAAACTTATGGTCAACATACAGATCATAAGATTTGTGATCGTTAAAGAATAAACCAGTGGCTCGCAGATATAGAAGAACATTTATTTCATTGTATCACTTTCGAGTTTGAACACAATTGTTTGGTGTGATATTTAGTAGAATATGAGCAACTTACCGTAGGAATTGTAACTATAACAAACTCTGTAGTGTCAGGATCACGGAAAAGGTTTCTGACTTTTAACATCCTCTCTCTTAGTTGCTCCATTTTGTCGGTCTACATACTTAAAATGAAAATGTTGAGAGTGTAGGGTGTAGAAGAACAGTTAAAAACAACTTTCATGCTTACCGCATCCTGCTGTGCCTCTTGTTTACTGAAAACAGATTTGATTGCTGACATTGCCTTCTTGAGCTGGATTCGTGAACCGATAAAACATTTAAAGAAACGAGACAGCATCAGAGATAATGAAATATTGCAAAGAGGCCATTAACTATAACATGAAATCATTACTGAAAGAATTGTCAAAAATAAATCCAGTTTGAGAGAAAACAATAGCCTCTAGCAGCTTGAAGTTGGGCCCATAATTGGCAAAAGCACCGAATTGCATATCTCAGGGCCTTCGGTCATATATATTTATTTTCTACACATTAATCTTGAACATACAAGGTACCAACTGTTAGGCCAATAACGTCCTCAAATAAACAAGTCAATATTCACAAAAGTCTATGCAAAACTATCTGTTAACTTGTTCCTTGGGAATCAATGACTTAAAAAGTTCCAAAAAAACTTATATGAACTCAGAGAGTCTAGAAATCATGGAAACAGGAAGTGTTTTAAGCTAAATTGTTGAAGTGCTGAAAAGTGAAAATGTACCAAAAGGTCACAAGAATACTGGTATGAAACAGTATAAAGATATAAGTGCAACACTCAGTCAAGTTTTGTTTGCATCATTCTCTATCGTTGCTATGATATTTTGGAATGAAACAGTACATACAGGTAGCAATTCAGCTTATCACTATCTCCAACATGTTCAGAAACCACCATATTACAACTCTGTCTGTCTTCTAACATTTTTTTATTTCCTCCGTTTCTATTGTGCAAACCATATTTCATGTCAACAAGTTGAGTGAAACCAGACTTATGTAGCTTATTTTTCAAACCCAAGGTGTACTTTCATATACCTTCATCATTTTGCCTAAGGATGCATCCATGAAGTCGGGAAGGGACAGAAGCCGAAGTGTATGACCCTACAAACCAATTCACAATTAAAATGGACAATATAATAAATCAAAGTTACTATAAAACTTGTGATTATATACTGACCGTTGGTGCTGTATCAAAAACTATCCTGGTAAACATATTGTATTCTTGTGAATCAACAAACTGCATAACCTGGAAAGAGGCCAGGTCAGGAAATAACGCAATAGAATCTTACATTGATAAAAATGATAGGACAGTCCAAATAAAATCAAAAGATAGGAGAGAGAGAGAGAGAGAGAGATACTTTGGAAACAGCAACAGCTTCATCAAAACCAGGTGGGAGAGTGTCCAGCAATTCTCCTAGTTTTAAATCCCCTAGCTATGAAAAATTCAAAAGATTACAAGGGTGATGTCCAATATAGCAGATATGTAACTTAAGACATCATTCGTAAAGTAGACGGAAGGCAGTAGCACTGAGGGAACATGAAGCTTTTAGCAACAAATCACCATGCATGCCAAATGGAATCAGATCAGGCACCAAGAGAATGGATGACGGGAATTGTGACGCTAAATACTTTTATGTGATGTGTAATAACTAAAAGCACGTAGTTACCTGGCCAGAAAGCATACCAAGGCCCATGCTATTCATCATATCTTTGACACTATGGCCACCACCATTTTGATTTGTCGTACGGAATTCTTCTCGGGTTTTCTCAGGGTTTAACTGCCACATAGCAAAAACACACATCTTGTATCATGCAACTGCAGCACAAAACCATTGTAGGAATCTTAATGTTTTTGGCACACCTACACACTAATCTTTTACAAAGTACCTCGAGTACAAATAGTGGAGAATCCACTCCTTCAACAGAAACAAGACTTCCTCCTGATAAATCCTACAATAGAAAAAAAGAACTGTGTGACAGAACTTCTTCCCATGTGAATTACAATCACAGATTGGGAACAAATGTAAAACTGGTTTCTCTGAAAAACAAGCAGATGCAAGAACCCAAATACCTGGGCGAACGAATCACTCAAGGAGTTAGCAGGATCAGTTGAAACCAAGATGGTAGGGTGGCCACTGTTTGCAAATTTTACTGCAAGTGAAGCTGCACAGCTCGTTTTCCCTACACCTCCCTTCCCACCTAGCATGTAGTACTTCCTCGTGGTGCCCGCAACCATCCCACCAAACCCAGAAGCAACAACTTCAGAAGTAGACACCGACCTTACTATGAATATGACAAACATGAACCCACTTATCAATTTAGCTGCTTATGTGTGAGTGTCATCATATTATGTTAGATCCTAAACATTAACCAACGCACTTCCTCAGCCACGGCACTAAAACTAAACTTCGTTTGTATCACCAATCATTGAGAAAAATATTTTACAAAAAGTAATATGAACTAGTTAATTTGTTTACTATAGCCTTTATAAATGTAACCAATAATGCTATTCTAAGGTATATGAGAATCTGATTTTGCAATTGCTATTGATTGCACATACTTTTCTCCGCTTATTTACATAACATGGTAAATTCTAAAGGAACAAAACCCCTAAAACCTTGCACAATCCTACCTTAGAAAATACTCAGTGATCAGCCACCCCCTTCAACATGTTTTTTCTGCTAACCATACTCATTTTCCTCATTCACTTAATCTCCCACGATAAATCATCTTCTAAATCACAGAAATAACAATCACCATATCGAACAATGGGGATTAATAAAATTCTAGAAAGACGGAGAGCTACCTTGAAAAGGGTGTCTGATGGGTTTGCTCATATTGGTCGGAGCACGAGCACATACAGAAGCGAAGCTTCTCGACACATTGCATAGCGAGGTGCGGTTCTGTAGCTTGGTTACGCGTTGGAACAAAACCGCCATTGCCATGGCCTTCTCAGTTGCAGGCAGAGAGACAGACAGAATAGTCAAAATTTCGAGGGTTACAGAACATGGAGGGAAAGTTTACGACAGGTCGTTCAATGAAGCCTATTAACATGGGCCTCTAGTTTGGCCCATATAAATTTGAAGGCCGAAGGCCATTACAAGTCAATTGGGCCCATTAACGAGCCCAAACGAAGAATAACCATTTCCTGATATAATTGTGCAATTTAATTTTCAATCCACGGTTTCTTTTTCCTGGTACTGGTAGTAGCGTATTTATAAAATAGAATAAAAATTAGGTCAAGGTTAAATTAATATATACGTTAAGTAAATGAAAATGCCAAGGCATAACGGTGAAAACCAGAATTGCAAGCTACGCCAACCGCCAAAAAGGCCATTACTGCTAATCGTGATGTCCCACTCTCACCTGCATCAACCGCAACCCCCTGACGGTTACTTCACCATCCTCTGTTTTTTCATCTCACCAACTCCGACCTTAATTTACCTTCCAATCCCCTTTTAATGTCTTAGGTTGTACTTGTGCTGTCTTATAGTTGTTGCCATCGACCTTCAACCTCGCCTTTCATGGCTGCCAACGGAAGTTTGTCGGTTCGGACACCACCAGAGATCATTGTGAGTACCCTTTTTTTCCCGTTATTTTTTTTGGGGTGTGTATCGAATTGGGTTTGTTGTCATTGATTGCAGAGGAAGAAGAAGCTCAGTGGACAGAAGGATGAGCTCGAAAGAGAGGTATGGCAATGGAGAAACAGAGTACTCTGTTTCTTAAAATCTTAATAAATGTCTTATGTCTTTTGCATCAACACAATTGCACCACCATACCATGATGTCTCACCTCTCCTACTCTCCATCTGCTCCGGCGATGACTAGCATTCATTTTATGATATTATGCATTGATGCTGCGACTCAACGTAAATAAGATATTTTCTAACTGAAAGTCTATCAATGTTTAGTCTTATGGTTAAGTGATCACTCTCACATCTTCTTAAGATTAGAGGTTCAAATCTTTATTGGTGTATAGTGAGGTTAGGAGGGATTTTACAAAACTTAAAAGTTGTAGAGAATCAGTTTTTACTATGATAATTATTGATAAACTAATGAAACCATAAGAAACAACTTAAATATGGCTACAAACAATTTGATAGGCAATGAAATGGTGAATTTTAACATAAGTGAGCTACTGAGATTAAGCTTCTTATTCGATTTCTTCAACCTATTGATTTTCTACTGAGATAAACTATTGATTTTATTGTTTCATTCCGACAAAAAAGACACCTTACAATTACTTGCATCACATCATGTATATAGAGTAAGATCAAATGAGTACAATGTTTTATGATACGTGATATTAATTTAAGTCATTCATATAGTGGCGTGGAATGTAAATATGTCATATATTTTGAGTTTACCCCAACTACCATTTCTAATTAAATTACATTTTGAGTCACGTAATATGAAATTGCAGAGTTTAGATAGGTTAGTCATGCTCAAAAGGGTTCCTATTTTCAATTAATGTACCTTTTCCGGAATGAATTTTGAACCTATGTCTATTATACATATATATCTGCAACTGCAACGCCAATAATAAGAAGCAAAAAAAGTCCACTCCCACTGGTTTTCGTACACATAACTTTGTAAACTTTCATATGATATTTATATTTTGACATAATCAATGCGACGTTACGTATATCTTATATTTTTCATTTTCAGCTTTCATATGATATTTTGTCTTACATCATGTCACAACAACTTCCATGTGGTAGGTGTATACGCTTCAAAACATGTTGAGTGAAGAACAAAAGGTGAAGGAGGTTTTGGAACGAGTTCGTGCTCGAAAAGACGGTTCAATCATCAATATACCCAGTTTCCTTCCACCTAAGGTGACCCTTCTCATCCATTTTTCGTTCCCCTCTCTTATATCTTCTCGTTACTAATGTAAACTTAGTTCCATGACAATGCAGATGAAGGAGCTGTTAGCAGAGTTAGCCATGGTTGATAGCGAGATAGCTCGGCTCGAGGGCCACATAAGCCAGCTCAAGACCAGTTTGAAGCACGAACAACAAGTCTCCGAGCCCCCAAAACTGAAACAATGGCAGCTCGGAACATTCAGCAACTCGTTTACTAAATCCATGAATATGCCGAGCCCGAATTCTGCAAACAAAGCTGCTCGTGTTCATGATAAAGCCGGGTTCGAGACCAAGGCATTGCATTTCATAAGTAAAGCCATAAAGGGTGATTACAATCTCAATGAATCGAAAGTTTTTGCCCATCAAAAGGACAACAATCTTCACGACGAGGTTGCTTCACAGAATAAGGTTACGAGGAAAAGTTCTATGTTCAAAACATCCTCCCCTTTGCGAGACCCTCGACATCCGACACCAAGGGTAGGCTTCAAAATCCTCAAGATGATGTTTTTTATATCAGCAATTTATTTGAGTCTTTGACATGAATCTGTTTCAGCCAACTAGGGATCGTAATGTGGAGTTTGCTTTCGATGTCCCTCCAAAACCTCTGTCTAGTACGATTCAATCAGAAGAGATGAGCCAGAATTGGAAACCCAACAAGCTATCTGAGAGCATTATGCAATGTTTGATCTTCATATTTGTGAGACTACTCAGAACATCGAGACAGATGGAGTTGGAGAAGTCAGGACCCATTTCGAGGTCAATGCACTCTTCGTTGAGCTCTAGGAGCTTCAGGGTCGAAACCAGCTCGAACGTGAAGTCAAACCTTGCATCACAGAAGGAATCAAGGCAACAAGACCCGTATGGCATATTGGATATGGAAGAGTCTGTTCCTAGAGACATTGGCCCGTACAAGAACTTGGTTATGTTCACTAGAAGCTCTCTGGACCCGAAATGTATATCGAGTTCGAGCTCAATCCCTTTACTGAGGAAGTTAAGGTATGACAGGATCTACATTGATTCAATCGGTTACATAACTTTACAAATGACAAATTAATTTCTACAGGTTGTTAACGAATAATCTTCATTCTATGGACTTGGGATCGTTGACTTACCAGCAGAAATTGGCGTTCTGGATCAACATGTACAATGCTTGCATCATGCATGTATATTATTTCTTTCATTTACATTATTCTGAAATGGAATTTAGATATAGTATGTTTACGAGACCCTCATTTCATGCTTCTTGACTTCACCATTTCAGGGATTTCTCCAATATGGAGCACCTTCAACCCCGGAGAAGTTGCTTAATCTCATGAACAAGGTAACTTCCACAGTTTTTGGAACTCAATGTTTATTTTTGTGTCCAAAGACTACTTCAATTAACAAGCTTGAGCTTCGAACTTTGAATTCAGGCTAGCCTGAACATAGGAGGCAACACACTGAATGCTCCGGCAATAGAGCATTTTATTTTAAGGAAACCCGAATCCTCTAACAAAAACGAGGTAAATACATATACTATTGTATGTATTTATATTGAGTATCAAGTAAATTTGTATCATTAGCATTTTGTCCTAAAACATTGTTTCAGAAGGGCGAAAACGACGAAAAAGAAGCTGCTATTGTTGGTGAACTCTACGGACTTGAAACAGTGAATCCTAACATCATATTTGCTCTATGTTGTGGCACACGTTCTTCTCCTGCTGTAAGTAATACCCGAATTTCATCAAAAATGACTGTGTATGTGACGTGTGTAGGGTTTGATTCTTTAGCATATAATGTATGATATGTGCAGGTGAAAATATATACTGCTGAGGGAGTCTTGGCGGAGCTGGAGAAATCGAAGCTAGAGTACTTGCAAGCTTCGATCTTAGTGACGAGCGCGAAAAGAATAGCATTCCCGGAGCTTTTGCTGAGAAACATGCTCGACTTTGCAGTGGACATGGAGTCGTTGGTGGAGTGGGTTTGCCATCAGTTACCAACATCAGGGACGCTGAGGAAATCGATGGTGGATTGCTTCAGGGGGCAAAGCAGTGGGAGGATTAGTACCAACATTGTTGACAAGTTACCTTATGATTTTGAGTTCCAATATTTACTGACAATGTGAAGTTAATTACAATTTACATCTCATACTGTGATACATTAATACAGTGATTATTTCCCATTTTTGGTGAATCATCTGTGCATATGGAGTTGATTTTTAAGGACTTTTATTGCAGTAAAATAATAAATGATTCGAGGTCACATTTATAATATGGAGTGACAGAGATCTTTGCATGGAAATGGGATGAATAGCAATAATGAGAGCTGTGTTGAAACTTGAAACAATGGTTTCAACTATGATTTCATTTCTTCTCCATGTCTACTACTTTCTATCCCTTACAAAATATGCCCTCTTCGGTAAGCATATTATATTTGCATAGAGTTAGTTACATATATTTATGATGAATATGAAGATTAATTATTTCTACCCCAGTGGCAGTTTGTATGGTATTGGGTGTTTTGATATTGAAATTAGTGGAATAAATGATATTTGTACTAATTTATTAATTCACAAATTCAACAAGCTGAAAGACCTCGTCAATGCCTCCGACAGCACCACCAACTATGAATGCTCAAGAGACCTAGTAGTTCTTTTTTCTTCTACTTCACCATATTTTACAACTACTCATTTAGTCTTCTTTGAATTTACAGACAAAAGACATTTTCGTCGTAATTTATCAAAAAAGGGAGCAATATATAAGAAGAAAAAAACAACACTAAAGAGGATGAAACAAGAAATTTTAATTTTGATGGTAGCTATACAAAAAACATGTAATTTCATGTGTATGTATACGAGATTTTCCGTATTTTCAATTCCAAAGCCTAAAAGATCAGGAATCAGTATATTCAATCATATTTATAGATCAACAAACCACATGTGTACGCGCATTCAAGAAAATAATATAATAACTATCATTCTAACTGATGGAAGTCTGCAATCAATACACAAAATTCGCAACTGGAAGAGGAATATATGTTGACAAATCATTGCAACAGTGAATAACACTGAGAGGTTCCAAAACAGTAACTTTCATGGCCAAACTAAATCTTCAAAACGAAAATGCATATTTAATATTGCTGATAATCTCCAAAAGGAGATGCATTTTGATGTACTTGCAAAATACTCTATCAGAGGAACCTACCAAAAACATGCAAATAAAAAACTTTCACCCAGCCTTATCTGTACAAGTCAAAGCTTTTATCTGTATGAATCTCCATTATATTAAGTCAAAGCTTTTGCACATCAAAAGCAGCCAGTACTAAGCAATGTTAAGATACATATAGCATTCACTAAATGTCAAAGCTCTTACACCCCCAAAAGCAGCCAGTACTAAGCAAGGTTAACATACATATTGCATTCATTAAATTCCAAACAAGTGTCAAGCCAAAAGTAATTTGTACTCTCTAGGAATAAAGATAAAGAGGTTGTGGCGAGGGACAAAAGGTCTCACTTTAGATCCTTGAGGAGGGAGTCTGGCCAACATGAAGAAAAATGCTGTGCCTAATTTTATTTTATCCATCATCTCAAGTCAAGCAGCTGGGACCTTCCTTCCATCTTCAATGAAAAAAATTGCAGCTTCTGGGACCTAAGAAACAAGAAAGGGGACAATCATTCATTGCTCAAAATAACAAAAAAGACAACTCATTGCTTAAAATGAAAGACAAAATCATGGCAACAGAATTTCAAATGAAGCATAAAACATAGTTCTAAGAGTACATGATTTATAATTTTGTTCTTTACTGGAATTACATGGAAAATGCATCCCTTCTACAATTCAACATCACTAGCTTAAATTTGGAATGACTAACCACTAGCAAACAAGAACTGGTTGTCCTATGGGCTCTCCCACTTATTTTACAGACAAAAAGAATCAGTCCACCTATATGCATATGTGAAAGGGAAATCCTGTGGGCCGTGGCTCTTTAGTTTCTAAACAGAAAGAATCAGCCCACTAATATATGCGTCTTTCCTTTCTTTCACTCAGTAACTATACATATTTTTATACAAGTGAAGCGGAAAGGTTTCTAGAGAAGTGAAGTCTACACAGAATGAACTACTTTGACCTCCAGCAAATGATCACAGAGAGCAATTAGCAATCATAGTCAAATTTAGACAGGACTCGATGATCCACCCAACATACAAACCAAATAGTAAGAGAGTGATATAAGAACATTACATCATGCCAGGTCTCTGTAATGAAATCCACAATATCGAATGATATGTCTCCTTGCACATCAATCTGCTCCTTTTCAGTTGGCCCCTGATACCAGTTTGTCCAAAATACATAATAAGACAAGATGCACATTTAAGCTTTAAAACTTCATACAAGAAACCAGAAACTTAACACACCTTGACAACAGAGGCTCCTGTGGCAAATTTCTTCCCAAGTTTCTTTGAGGCATCACTAAGCTTAACACCTGAAACATAATGCAAAGAACCAAGTAAAGAAATTATTATGATACCATATTTCTTTTAGAAAGAGAGAATACAAAGTAGAATGCTCACCAAAAAGCTCAAGTCCTTTTACAGTGGTAATACACTTCCGCTTGTTACGAACAACCTTCTCAATAATAACTTCTTGTTTATCCTACAAAATAGTTTTGATTTCCATAATAATATTAAACTCGTAGTAGAAGGTACAAATAATTGGATAACGATAACCTGTTTGTAATTTTCTATGACAAACAATGAAAACACTTACTTTTTTCTTTACCTTCCCACCAGGAAGACGTTTGACTACTTCTTGCTTTGGTGCTGAAGTACCTCCCAATCACACAACCAAAGAGAGAGTCATTATTATACTCCAGTGAATAGTGAAATCCCAGTTTATAGAGATAAATACATGACACAAAGGGACACATAAAACATATGGAGTTGATCTATGAGTTTCCATCAAACAAATATAAATTAACCTAACAGACACAAAGGGACATACAAAACTATGGAGTTAATTTATTAGTTTCCATAAAGCATATGGATATTAACACAACATGCATCCAAGTGCTTGAGAAAAAATATACGTTGGTCATAAAGAATGAGACATGTGACCATATGATACTTCATGATCATGATGATGAATTTTATATCTCATAAACTTTTTATTACAATTCACTACGAATTTCAAGTTGAGTTTAGACCCATTTTCTAGAGATAAAATGATAACTTGTTTCGTGTTCAGCTCTTCCAGTTCCAGATGAAGGCAAAACAATGCATTAAGTTTCAATAACACAAATGTAGCTGAATTAAGTACAATGTTTGCACCACAATGCTATACAGATTAAGCACATTTTGCAAATAATACACTTGATGCCTCTCTAACCACGAGACAGTATGGAATTCAAGCCTTACCACCATATTCCAGACACTTCCGAACTTCAAAATAATATCAAATAGTAGAAACCATGAAGTTATTCCTTCAGTCTCAACCAACCAATCTATGCACCACCTTACAATTTTCTGCATTAAAATCTAACTTCAAATTGAATCAAAGGTGCTACAGGACAGGACCATCATTTCAAGTTTTTAACTTCAATCTTTAATTTCCCATGAAATACATTTCCTTGAAGTATAATACCAATTTAGCTATGAATTAACCAAATGGCATAATATTTCTTTAAAATTGCGAAAGGTACACTTTCTGAAACATCTGGGGTTGCTAACACGGTAAATTAGCGTATCACACAGACATAATAACCATAATCAAAATAGAGTTGGATTAATAGTTCGTTTGTACACCATAAAGCAAGGATCAGCACAAAAGTAAGATCAGGAAATTGTAAACATATTAAAATAATCAGCACTAACATACCGGCACCAGCGCCGCCGCTGCTGGAAGAGATGCTGGTCGATTGCAACTGGTCGGTAACTCCATCAGCGGAAGAATCTGCAACCACGAAAACAAAGGAGCAAAAAACGATAAAAATATGAACGATTTGGTTTGAAGTGGGAGAGGAAGCGATTAGGGTTCCGAGACCTCTGACGAGATCGGGGTAGAGGTCGGGGGCGTTCTGGATCAGCCATGGCTTGCATTTCTCAAAATCGGAGCCAAATTCGCAGTATTCGGCAGGTAAAGTACAAACCGGACAGTAGAGAACGCGAACAGGTTGAGGCTTCTCCGCCATTGCAGCTCGAAGGAGAACAAACCTAAATCGCCCTCCAAGGTCACTCCTCTTCTACCGTTATCTAACACGGTGCGTTCTAACGATGCAAACGGTTGAAAGAGGTTGTTTCTCTATGTGTTCGCTTAAACTCGCCGTTTTGGAGGAGCACTGTATCATAGATAATCTCCTCTCTTTTCTTATCAGTAGTAACCAGGCCCAACTTAACGTTTCTCTTAGTCGGCCCATTACCTAACTGGGCCTACTTCAAAATTCACTTCCATTTTTTTCATGCAAAGAGAAAGGAAACAAGTGATATCGCCCAAGGACAAATTTACGTCAAGTGTTTTCCGCTAAAGGTGATATGCAGTGGTCACCACAGTTACAAATAATTAACACCTGTATTTGCAAATAGTAATAAACTTGTCTAACAATATGGACATGTTTTGAGTTTCAGAGACACAACACCACTACAAATCAATGGGAAGTTAACTATCGACTTTTATTAGTTATCTACTTTTTAATATTTATTTTTATACTTTATATTACGAGTTTTGTTTGAACTTTAGACTTGATGTTATGATTTATAATAAGTTCTTAAACTTTTGTTCGATGTATGAAATTTTTGAACATT
>JAYMTO010000213.1:0-14569 GCA_036898065.1 California macrophylla | reverse complement strand
AATTTAAGATATAAATATTACAATATTTTTTTGATAAATTTTATTTAAATATTTAATAAAATAATAATAATAAATATTTAATTAAAATATAAATGATAATAAATACTGTTTAAGATAAAATATAAACATTACAGTAAAGATTTAACAATAATAATAAATATTATTATAAATTTATTAAAACTATATATTAAATGTTTTAACAAAGATAAAAAAAGATACACTAGCTTCTGGGACTCGAACCTAGGATCAAGTGGTTGAAGGGAGGGCGTTTTACTGACTGAGCTGGGATAGTTTTGTGATATGTTTTTCATTATTAGTGATATATAGGTATAAAAAATGTCCAAAACTGCAAAAATCAGTAACTAGGCGGCCACCTGGGCTGATTTTTACAACACTTCTATATTCAAGGAAACAGATAATACACAAACTTCGAGTTGTTAATTATATATGTTTGGACTTGTTCACTTTTGAACTGGACGGACACAAAAAAGATTATACCACAAAGGACTGATCTTCATTTGTGGATTGGCTGCCAGGTTTTTACTTCTATTGGATCCACAGTATGACTTATACCTGCCCAGCAATTTAGAAAGACTAGTACCTATTTTCAATATCTTACTAGATTGATCTTTATCCACTTAATTATGCATTACAGAGAAGTTGAGAGCATACACCACTTGTACGTTTTGCAAGTCAAAATAGCTCAAATTTAGCGTATACCTCCACACAAAAATAATCTCCATAAGGAACGTCACTTATTTCTTGTGATGTCTTGATGACCAAGTGGCTGAAGAAGTAGATATCATGATGTCAAGAAAATATCAACTTTGTAAGAACTACAAAATGTAAATAGAACAATTGCAATATAAAATTTGTGTGAGAGAGCAATGGTGGGTTGTGGAATTAAAACAAGATGTAACTTTAAATCAAGCAATTCATGATATAACTTTTGTACCCAATAGCAATATTAAAACTCAAAATAAGGCAGTAAGGATAGCTTCAGGCCTCCATTTCATTCTCTTAATGAGATCAAATGATGTAAGACTAGATAAATTTCATGGATCACTTGTTTCTATAGCAGATACTAAGGTACACTGCACATCAATCTGTCATCTAGAAGCAAACAAGAGAGGAAGCTCCATGATATGGGAACCCTTAAGTCTAATGGTCAATTATATATTTCCTCGTCTTTAACCAAATAAAAAACCTACACATTGAACAATGTAATCATATGGAGTTTGAGACCGCTTGATAAACTAGTTCGGTCCTCCACTTAAACTATTAGGTTGGAGTAAAATTAACATGGACCGGAGCTGATGGTCTTGGGTTTGTGATACGTCTGTATTGCTCCCCGGCTGCATACTGCAGTTTGGGACTACTTGCTATACTAGTGGCACTCTCAACTAAAAAGCTCAAGCTTCTAAGTTGAGGTTAAGTGTTATTTTTATTTAATATTGGGTTATAACTTATAAGGTTTTTTTTCTTAATAATACGAGGGATTCAAAATGCTTAGCAATTGAAATGAAGGAATGTTTGCAATACATATAGAAGGATTATTGGTTTATTGATCAAGGCTTAAGAGAACTCTATAAGCTTCAAAAAATTGGAATCTTGAAAGACAATTTTGATTGGAGTTTGATGATACACAAAATGACGCTGCTTTACGCATAATTTCGGGGAAGTTAGTTGTTCTTTTAGGTGACCATGGATTGGAGAACCAGGGAAAATAAGTAGATTCGACGCAGTCAGAGCAAAATGGAAAGGAGGCATCAAGTGCCCAGAAGCTCACGTAGATCACATGTTTCTTGCAACCAAGTTTTAAAACCATGTGAATACGTGAAACTATGTTGCATAATGACGGTGCAAAATTTCTTCAAGCAACTACGTCATATAGGCGATTGTGTAAAACTTTTCTAAGCAACTACGTCGTTTGCGAAACATCTTCAAGCAACTACGCCGTCTGCGAAACATCTTCAAGCAACTATGTCGCATTGCATAATGAGTGTGGAAACTATGTCGAATAGTAATGGTGCAAAACATCTTCAAGCAAGCACAACGATGGTGCAAACCATGTTGATTTTATGGTCGTATGAGAATGAGAGATTTTAAGAAAAATCACCATAGCTTATCAAGCAACTACGCCACTTAATGACCGTAAAATTTCTTCATAAAAAGAATGAGGAATTTTAAGAAACAATCGCCAAATCCCTAGAACATCAGGAAAAACAACATAGAAGAAAACCGTCTAGACCGGTCACTGACGAATGAACAATAACGGATGAATAGTGTCGTGAAATGTACAAGAATAGTACCCCATGAACAATAACCGTCGTGATTAGTACTCATGAAAAGTCCCGAATGTGATAACAATAACACCTTGCCACTCATTAAGCCATAAATTAATGGGTGGGCAAAGCAACAACCCACTAAAATCTAATGTAGACCCAAACTAGGCTCTGATACCATATAAAATTCAATTTAATGATGATTATTGTTTTTTTCAATAAAATGAGAGCATCTATTTATATAGAGATTAATCCTATACTAAATAGGAAAGACAAATATTATTAAGAAACTAATAGAAATATGAAACTAAGATTGGAAAACTAAGAATAGGAAATAAACTCTATAAATATCCAAAACAACATTAATAAGGATTTATTAGCAGCAAAAAGAATAGATTTGATTCAGGAGAACAAAAGCTACACCATAGAAAACCTCTGCCAAAAATGCCATTATTATATATGATTTATGTTCTCGCTATATCTTGACTCGAGTAATGCAAGGAGCCTAGAGACTATTATATTTGTGTCAAAAGTGATATTTTCCAAAAGATCTAAGGGTAAAATAGTTAAATTGCCTAAAAACTAACATAAATCTAACTGTCTAATGTGTTCAAGCAAAATGATAGTTTTTTGTAAGTGGGTGATTCAAAAAGGTAGTTTTGAGCAATTCTCCAAATAAAATATTAGTATTTGGGGAAGTGAATGAATCAAATGCAAAATGCAAAGGACATCAGAAAGAAACTTGATAAGCAGGTTGTGTACACGGTAAATCAAATAAAACCAATGGGTCAGAGAATCTGTGAACAACATTGGCTTTAGTGAAGAAAAAAAAGTAGTTTTGGTTAAAGGTTAACTGTGTCATCACACAGAAAACAGACAGGAAATAAAACAATGCAGTTTGCAATCAAGCTATACAGCATTTAACATCATTTTGACGTACATGTGTGTGTATTAGTGAGAGAGAGAGAGAGAGTTACTTGAGAACAGAGCTTAAAATGTTATCATCAGAATTGTCTTGTAACAACGTTCCTTCATTATTTGGATTTGGCAGGTCAAGGCCACCACCTCTGGTTCTCTGCTTGTTTTTGCTCCTACAAACATTTGCAACAATAATGTTAATTATCAGATGGGTGACAAAACTGTCTGCAACACTCAATCGACAATCACATTCTTTGTAATTATAAAATGTTATTCACTTATTTGGATATATTATGACAAATGTAGACTTAACCATCTACCATGAGAAATTAATATGAACAATCCAGAAAAGGAACCACAAATTTCCGTTGCATTTAATACTGTTTAGATTTAGTAAATATGGTTGGAAGCACTACACATGTCATCACATGTGCCAGTAAAATCTAGTAATGAGTTGGCAACAATGATACTACTGAAATAATGTAAACATCAAGTCATCAGCAGAATATGAAATATATACATTTGAAACAAGGTAGGTGAGTGAATCCAATTGAAAATGTGGAGTGAGAAAGAAGCTTGACAGGCGGTTCACGTACATTAGATGAATTCAATTAAAAAATAATGAACCCAGTGAAACATGCATGAGTACAAATATGTACATGCACCCACCCACAGAGAGAGAGAGAGAGAGTTACTTGAGAACAGAGCTTAGAACTTTATCATCAGAATCATCTTCTGATAAAATCCGTTCAGTATTAGGACTTGACTGCTCTGCACCATCTAATCTGGTGTTCTGCTTGTTTTTGCTCCTACAAACATTAACAATGGGAGAACTGATCTTAATATATATAATGGGCAAGCTGTACCACAACAATAAAGAAATTTTACTATACGTTTTGCTTTGACTAAAAACTCAATAAAAAAAATGGAGATACAAATATATTCATGTATATAAGAAAATACAATCACCTATTCCTCAATGATAACAATGTTTCATCGTCAGAGCCTGGTATATTGTCCCGGGATAAGTCATTAACATCCTTGTCCTTCAGATGAAGGTTAACTTCAGTCCTTTTTTGTCGGCGTAAGCCAAGTTGTTTTAGCTCATGGGAAATTTGGGCTGCTGTAAATGCACTATCAGCTTCAAGTGCATTTGCAATCATGTAACTACATCTTTTGTGGTCTTTGAACCTGAGTAAATTAACCGATGTTCATATGCAATTTTTAGTATAACATAAGAAGGGTGTAGCAGCTATTTGTCATTTATATGTACACATAATGTATGAATGGAAAAAATATATAATCAGAGATCTCATACAATAAGTACGATGCCCTTGGTTCAAATCCCCACACATGCCATTATTGCTGATCAAAAATAAATGGAACAAGAAAATAGAAAGGACACAGCCACAAGACAGGGTATTTAATGCTTACTTCTCAAACAAGACTTTAATCATTGCCTTCTGATCTTCACTGAAGGCACACACGCTCTTTCTTGTATACCTATGAAATAACATCAAAAAAATTATGTATATTAACTTCAAGAATGAGAGAATAGATTGTTTGGCCCGAAATACAGTCCAAAAGAGTTAGCGGATTTGGCCCTTTTCTTGGTGCATCATGCATAGCCTGATCACAACTGCCTCAAGAGCATAGAACCAAAACATTGTCCCCTTTGTCAATCAATATGTATGTATATTAGAAAATACTTACGATGGTTGTGTCTGCAGACTTCCCTTTAAACCAGAATTAGTTGAAATTTCTATTTCCGAGCCTCCTACTTCCCCAGGTTGATTAGGAGCAGCAGGAAAAACAACATCAGTGTAGCGCATCCTTTTCTTCGTCCCAACCTTTAGGCCAAGCTGCTTAAGCTTATTTGCAACTTGAGCTGGTGAAAGGTTATTATCAGGATCTAGGGCTTCAGCAATAAGACGGCTACAACTTCGTTCATCTTTGAATCTGTAATAACTAAATGTGTCAAAATATGGAATATAAAGTTGTAAAACATGATCAGAAGATTAACTAAAACTAATATAGCAAGTCATTTGTAAAACATGGCCACCACTATGAATGTAGTTTAATCTTTTAAGAAACTAGTTGTCAAACATAGTAGCTATATCAGAGCATACTTCTCATAAAGATGCTTAATTTTGATCTCCAGCTCATCACTCATAACAAATCTTCTCTTTCTTACAGAAACCCTTTCAGCCTCATGTTCCAAGAAAGTTTCCATGCTGCAACAATTAAATATGTCAGCTAGAAAGTTACACTAACCCATAAATATTGAAAATTAAATATACGCATCAAAGCAACGTGAATGTCATACTTGTCAGAATGTTTTTGCCTGTTGATCTCACCGATGTCTTCCTCCGATTCACCAGAGTTCAATCTGATACTCAGAAAAGAGAAGAAAATAAAAGGAAATAAGGGTCACATGCCATGCATCAACATCAGAGTAGAAAATTTGTTGATAATACAGATTATAATCTATCCAATATATCATAATCTACATCCTTATATAAACAGCTACTAATCTTTTCAAAACACAGCTAGTAATAAAATAACCAATCAAATATATGGCATACCTATGGATTCCTTTAGTTGTATTATTGGCCCTAAATCGTTGGGAGAAAAAACTATATATAAGCAACAGATAGTAAAGTTTGTGAAAACTAGTATTGTAGTAGGTTAAACATAGTCTTGGCATACTCGTTGCATTCGAAAAAGATGCAGAAAGCTTGGTTCTCCATCTTTGGGATCCCATCTTGGTAGATTTGGCTCGCAAGAAACACTTTGGTATTTAATAACACCTGAAAATCTCAAGACAAGATCAAGCTCTAGCTCTATCTCTTTTTTTGGATCACTCTGATCGTAGTTTGCATCCTCCCATGCTCTTTTCCTAGTTCTTCCATTTATGCTTTTATGTAGACTTTTTTGTAAGCCTTTGGCTCCAGGGTCTCTTTTCCTTTCCTGAGAAAAGATTCCCCTCTTTTTCAATCAACAGTTTTGTTGATGAAAAAAATGAGCTAAATAGCCTACCAAATGAACAGTATAAGTTTTTAATATCCAATCAGGGGATTGTATTAATATAGCTATTACCAGTTATTTTTATTGATATTCTAATTTCTATGGATTATCAATTTAATAATAAGGTATTTTATCAAATAAAATGAAGTTTCCTCCTAGAATGAAGTTCCTCGGCATCTTGATTACAATATGTACCCACTGCAAGGACATGGGAAATAGAAAAAACGGTGTTAATGTGAACATAAAAGGTTAGAAACATGTCTTACTTATTGTGACCTAGCTCATGAGATATCACAACATCAGCTTCATCCTCACCCAATGCATCTGCTATGCTTCTGTGCGTCCAACCTCTAGAAAGTGATGAAGCCATATCTCCATCTCCTGAAACATTTCCCCAAGCTCTACTTTGTTCCTTCAACTTTCCAACTTCATGCAATAAATATTCAGCATTGATATAATGGCATTCTCTACGGCTCTTCCAGGAGAGAATTTCCACAAAAAGAAGGGGTTGAGTCTTCATCTTTTTGAGCATTTTCCTAACCAAGGTTGTGATGAAACTCACTATATTAGCATATTCCTCACATGGACAAGACTTCTGCTCTGCCAGGATCTCATAGAATGTAGTAAGAAGTGATAACTGCAATATTTTCCACACAAAATGATGGAAGTAAGATACAAATTCTTATACGACGCTTAAATACTCTATGCTATCCATCTAAACTTTTACCTGGTATAACATTGGAGAGAGCTCCAGATCGTTGGTGATTCTTTGCAAAAAGGATATTATGTACATATTTGTGCTTGAAGAATTGGTCCTATAAAACTTAAGTAACCAACATAAGTTCTGAATAATGTTGTTGTTTGCAAAAGCTGAAATCAAAGTGGACATCTTAAAATCAACTTCATCAGTTGCTGCCGGTTGCTCATCACCAGATGAATCACTCATGCCATTATGAATATCATTTACATTATCAGACTTCTTGCTATCACTCTGTGGCAAAGCACCATCACAATTCCTAGTCTGGGATACAGGCATTTCAGGCTCATCAACTTCAATCATATTAGAAGCCCCTTTCCCATCAGAGCTTGCATCAACTAGGTTTGCCGCACATGAGAAGCCCTTATCTTCTGATTCTTCACTACTGGGGATGCCAGTTCTACCCTGCACTATGGCAGAGTGTCCAGACAGATCATTTTCAGTTTGCTTCTTGTCAGTCATTGGCTTTGGCTTTCTTCCCTTCCTTGATTTTTTTGAAACCTTAATCAAGAAAGGAAGATTTAAAGTTCAAAACCATGTATATGATTAAATCAATGGAATTTTTTAATCAAATACTCGTAAGGCATGACAACAAGGATACAGGTCATCAACTTCCAAAGATGAAAATATAGGTAAGTTGCTCATCTTTTTGTGCTGGTCCTACCTGCCTAACATGGATCGATAAGGCACGTACTACTCATTAATCAACAACTCAAAACTTACAAGGCATCCATTTCATAATTGAAATTATACAACTAAATCATTCAGCTAAACTAAAATAATTAATCAACAAATAATATTTCTTCATCTCTAGGTTGTTAATTGGCGCCCTTTCTTATTGGAAAAAGTTGGAAAAAGTGAACAGATCTGGAAATAAAACTCAAGTCCATTTTCATCAGAAAGGATCTCTAAGAAATTTAGTGCTAATTCGGTTTTTAATACAGGCAAAATACCAAAAAATACTTTCACCCTCAGTTGACAATGATTTCGAATTGAACTATATGAACATAAAACATAAGTTCATAGTCTATTCTACAACTGCCTTTTGATAAAAACTCAGCATACCCTTAGTGTGCCACGTGCTTGAAGATTTTCCATAAGCTTTACAATCACATTTATCATTTCTACCAAATCTGCAAGATCACTGAGAAAAAGAAGGAAATAGTACCAGTAGCAAGACATTAAACAAATCAGTAGTGTTTCAGCAAAGAGGAACAAAAGAATAAACTTGAAACGTGACCACATTTATAAAAATCAGCAGTCAATCACAATTTATATGTTAAAGGTTGCTCAGTGATCAACCATCACACCACGTAAATGACAATCTTTAGAACGTACGCAGATTTCTCTACAAGGATTACATGGATAAATATGATGCTTACAACAAAGTTTGTCTAGACTTTTCTTCCATAAAGATTCAGATTGCAATTTGTGATAATGAGCTTAACAGATGCTAACAACTTGACTTTTAAAAACATTTGTACCTCTTAGGCTGCTTATGAGTGTCAAATGATTTAATCAGATTCAAGAGGAACTGAGTTATCCCTTCATCAGTCTGGTCATAGAATAGCTTGTAAAGAAGAATGCGAGCTGTTTGAGGCTCCCTGGAGTTCTGTGCCGATTCATTAAGCACCAAATCTAACATGTGGATCTGAATCAGGGAAAAAACAATTAGGAGGTCATCAGAAGCAGGACTTCTACAAACAACTATCACAAAATATATCTTAATACATGTCTAGACCTTTACATGTAGCCATGAATATGATGATAAGATATTAAGGAATATCAAAGATAACTTAACACAAGTTTATAAAAACATCAATTCAATGGGTAAAAATTAAACACCATAATTTTCATGAGTGATCCTGCTGCGGACAGAAACTTGTAGTCATTTGTTTCTTTCAAGCCCTCAAAAGCATTGCGCCACCTTGAAATAACCAGTAAAAACATTGATTCATTCATTGATGCAGCAACTGGTCCACACATATCACCCTTGAAATGTGTGTTATCAGCATAGTCATCACCACAAGCTCCAGATTTCTCTGTATCCATGTTTGGCTGTACATCAAAGATTTTGCAGGGACAGTGAATCAATTGGATTTGTACAATCATAAAAACATAGAAAAAACTATTACATTCATTACAATTTATGAGAAGATAAACAAGATGTATCGAGTATGTCAATAATACAGAGGCACAAAACTAAGTGCAAAAAAATAGTGTAATCTGTCAGAATTTAAGCTTTGCTGATAAAAAAAGGGGGTAATTGCTTAAAACTAACGTTTTGAATCACCACTTACAGAACTTCAAATTGCCCTTCTGTTTGAAAAGGATACACAATTAGAGTTGCGTTAGTATTTTAAACAAAATGACTATTTTACCCTTGGACCTTTCAAAAAATAACAATTTTGCCACAATTAAAAAATAGTTATATATATATATTACAGATTTAACAATAAATCATTGAATTTTTTATTATTTTATTTTTTTAAAAAAAAATTCAGGGGTAATTTTGACATGTCACATGTCACATTTCATAATTTTTATTTCAAGGGGTAATTATGTTATTTTGAACAATAAAAAATGCCATCCTTAACGGAATTTCAAAGGATGTGCAACATTTTCAAACAAAAGAATAGTTTGGAATTACATTTTGTCAAACGATAATTTTCTGTTCGTGGGCAACTCAAAATGGTAGTTTTAAGCGATTATCCCTCAAAAATTAATGAACTTAACCTTCTTATTGCATATCTCCACCGACATTATTGCCGAAGCATTATAATCAAAGGTGTGATATAATGTTAAGGTGAAGACTCAAAACTTGCTGGATTTAATGGTTGTACTGATTGAAAACCATTACAACTACAAGATTAAGGTAGACAGCTCAATCAAGAATGGATTGATCCAACAACTCTAACCTTAGCAAGAGAGAGGCTTAAACAGTTCTTCTATGCTCCTTTTGCGGCTCCATCGCTCACCCACAATCTTGCCTCAATACAGATTGCAGAGCTCAGGACCACAGTGAACTGGAAGAATGAATAAGGCCTTAACGGTCAACCCAACAACCATTCCTATAATGTTCTTTTGTCCTCTAACTAGTATATATATTCGCTATATCATTGATTAGGGTTTTATCTTGAATATTGATGAATGTTTAATCTTTTGCTTGAGAGTTCATCAATCCAAGGTCATATTTCACGTTTGATTTTTTGATTCCTAACACCTTGATATATATCCCTTGGATCCTCAACATAAGAAGGTTAGCAACCTAAAAAAGTGATTAACAAAATCCAATTAGGCACAATTAAAAGGGTAGAGATTGGTCTAAGTTAACATGAAAAAAAAAGCAGTATGAAAAGAAATGATAACACAAGTTTAAACAGGGGACACACAAAAAGTGCATTGAACTGTTATTTATATTGAAAGAAAGAAGAACCCTCTAACAACCCTACTGCATACCAGCATAAAAAACATTAATAGACAAGAATGTGCAATAAACCACTTCAAATATATGTTAATTTTGACATAATAGAGCATGTAAAGGGAGGCTAAAGAGTATGTCCCCTTCAATTCTCACCTTCAAATTCAAAAACTTGTGATACTGGAAAGATGTGACGAACTGAGAAACTTGGAAGAAAATCACAATGTCGCTCTTCTGAATTGCAGGATGTTCCTTTTCAATATCCTCACATATCGATTGCATCAAATCTGATATGTATTTGTTTACATAGAAAATACAAATTAAAATTGAATGAAAACCAAAAGAAAAGGCTAAAGCAAAAAAGAATTGTCATTTCTATTCCACTGTACATACCATTGTAACCCCCTGCTATGAACTGGTTTACAAAATCATGGACCAACTCTAAAATCTTATCCTTTGTTGAAGGTAGCCTCCCGTGGTCCCACACAATCTTTTTGACTGGACCGCGATGAACTTTATGAGGCTTATGCAATATAGCAGAAGGTGCATGGATAGGGTTTCCCTTTAATACAGTTTTTGTACCATTCTGTTTGTAAAAAAAATACTGTCAAATACATTCCACACTAAGCATAATCATTAGTGAAACATCATACCATGGTAAGCCTTGTAAATGTTCCACTAAATTGTGAATGGCGAGCAACATTGTGTAGTAAAGAGCGTTTCCTTTTCTCTTTTTCCTTTTCCATAATAGACTTCAGATTATGAAGGGAAGCTCCAGTGTCTTCATCAACCTAAGAAAGAAATCATTACACCACCTACTTACCAAATAACCTACTTATAAAATTATTAAGAGAATATATAAATAGTCAGCTGATATAAAATAATATCAAGAACTTAATATTATCCGAGCAGTACTTTTGTTAGTTGCTTAATACTCGATTGCCTCACCGAGTAAATGTTTTGTATATTAATTCATGTTATTTCACTAATTTCATTTCCACATTTAAATTATAAAAGCTGCATCCTGCAACAAAATCTGTCATGTTTTACACATTCCCTTAGCCTGTTTGGTGCTATGTGTAACAAAGATATTGTTATTAGTTATACTAGATAGTACACCCTTACATAACTCTTGTGCACTCAATCTGCCTTGGACTAAATACTTTCTGGATCCCCGCCATGTTTATCAGAGATCAAAATCATTTTGTAGCTACAGGATCTAAACTCTGATTTGTTCAAAAAATGAAGGTTTTAGGTTGGGCAGTACATGGAACAAATTGCTATTATATTTATAGCATTAAATTTTGCAGTCATGAATAAATCTAAAAGTGGATTTAGCAAATCATAATACCAAAAACCATGTAAAGGAATAGAATAGCAAAATAAAAGAAACCTTGCTATGCACTCTCGCAATCAGTTCTGGCTTGTGACCCAGGAATATGTAATGGTAAATTTCCAGCAAAAGTAAATTATTTTGACGAAGATAAGAACCACCGCCATGTTGAGTTATAACTAAGATTAGATCCATGACATTTTCATGGAACAAAAGTTCAAGGAATTTATCTCTCAGTGATAAAAATTGGCCAGCAGATCCCCACGCCTTCTGTTGAAAGGAGATATCTTGAATGGCCAAAATGTTTCGAATAAGAGTAAGTATCAGCTCCACCAGTTTCCAGTCATCCTCAGAGAATGATTCACTGTATATAATTGAATTTGTAGGAAAAGCAACAAAATAAACCAAATATTATAATAGAATAGCAATTACAGGACCTAATTTAAATATGAAAAAAAGCACAAGGAAGAAAATTACGTGAAAAGTAAAACCAAATAAATATAAATATTGTTTCAGCTATAAGAGCAACTTCCAAAAGCAATATAACAACTATGTAACAAAATGTATAATACATTAGAACTGGAAAATGTAGCTCAATAAACAAATGTAACTGATAACTAAAGAAAATGCAGGCAGGCAGGCGAAACACAATAATGAAACACTTGAAACAAAAAAGAAGCCTACAATGCTACACATAAATACTAAACCATGTGAAAATATTGAAGACGGTGCTATGAAATAATATGGCGCCAGAATAGATCCCCTATTTTAGCCAACATAATAAAGAAGTAAATTAAAAGATAAATACAATATTGCATAGTGCCCTGCACCTAAGAAAATAAATAAGGGCCAAAATGATGAATAGACATCTTACAAAGAATTAATACTGAAATTATTTTTCTAGAGTGCATACAGGGCTGCTAAAGTGATTCAAAATAATCTTATCCACTCTGTAAAACCATTTGGGATCAGTCAAGATGAGGTTTGAGCACTTACTTTTCAAGATTTTCCAATGGACTCTCAAGAAGTGAGACAATCACTGCAACAGTATTACTTTTAGTAATTGAAGACTTCAGCCCCCATAAATATTCTATCTGTTGAGGGATATTGCTGGATGAAGGGTCTACTGGCATGGTAAGAAACACCAAAACCTTGACTGCAAAATTAGAATTCAATAAATAATTAAAAATTTAAAAGTAAAGGATAAACTGGCTTTTGCTTTTTCCCTACACTGACAAAACAACAAAAAGCACCATTTACCAGCATTCAAGACCAAGGGATGATCATCTTGGCAATGTTCAATAATCGGTATCAAATCTTTAGATACAGTATTCCATTTACATACTTGCTCGAATACTTCTCTTGATTGTGGATCATCTCGCCTTAAGAATCTCAACAAATCCTTCAGATTATCTGCCAGAATTTTGGGGTAATTTGTATCAAATGAAAGGCATTAATTCTCTGACCCATTGCTACTTATTTCCAAATCCAATAAAAAATAACAGAATGAAATAAAGTCTTAATGGTCTTATGATTGCTATAAAAACACATACACAAAATATGAAATAGTAAACATGACCAATATCAACTCTCATGAAACTCATTATTGGGACCTGGAAAAACAAAACCTCCAACAGTTACTAGGTAGATGTTTCTCGATTATAAACATTCAAATTCCTTGTTTTCTAATAAATTCTTCATTCGCCACCTAAAATCCTGGATATATGGGATTTCATTTTCATTCTCTGTGTCCATCGGCTATGGCATAATGCCCAGATTAAAAAAAACTGCTTTAGATTGCAAATTAAAATAAACAGAACAATCAGCTTCTAATTTCTTTCTTACTTGATGGGAATCAACTATTCTTTACGAGTATATAACTCCACGTTCATATATGACTAGGCTAATTCCCACTGCGAACGAATCGATGCCCAAAATCTAGTTTCAGGAAGAGAAATAGGAATAAACGCAGCTTGATTTTCTCATTTTCTGGGGTGATCAATCAGAGCGATATAGAAATTGGAAATGGCGTAAGTACCTGAGCAGTACTCGCTCTTGGTGTAAGCAACACGATTGCCGTCGATATCTTCCTCGGCAATGCCCAGTCCTGCACAGATGAGAGATAAACCTCGCAAATCCATGTCTAGTGCTGCAATGGATCGGAATGGCCTCTGAGATGTAGTAGAATTTGATAGAGGTGGTTGTGAGGCGGAGAAGGAGATAAAGATCTGAGGAACTGATTAGGAAGTGGAAATGGCCCCAGGAATTAGGCTCAAGGGGTTTTAGGGCTATGATATACAGGATATAATAATTTTCCCGCCCTTTCGACTAACGACTATTGAAACTTAATTTAATAATAATTGTATGGCTTAATTACGAATACCCAAATTAACTCTAGTTTGATGTGTTTTTACACCTAACTTACTTTAATTAAAAAAATATTTTAATAGACACAAGTTTAGAAAGTGAGACATTTTTTTTATGAAAATGATGAAAATGTTCTTGATCTTAATCTCGAAAATACTATTTTTTATCTAAAAAATACTTCGGTTAGACGTAAAAAATGGTTAACCGGCGGTAAAAAGATTTTTAAACCATAAAAGTATAAATAAATAAATAAATTAAAAAAATTGATATTTCTCGATATTAAGGTCAAAGACATTTTTCATTTTTTTGCCAAAAAAATTATGTGTCTCTTTTAAATTTGGGATGAGTTATGTATAGTACACCTTAAGATGGAATAGTAAATTATAATTATCCACTTAATTTATGTCATTAAATATGAAAACTATTAAGAAAATATGCTAGCAAAGTGTCCAGATTTCATT